>CAHIKZ030002319.1:292500-295000 GCA_903632075.3 Acanthosepion pharaonis | reverse complement strand
TTGGGAGGTTAGTGAATATCTCACCATTTGAACCATTGAACCGCGTGGGGAGGTTAATGAATATCTCACCATTTGAACCATTGAACCGCGTGGGGAGGTTAGTGAATATCTAGCCATTTGAAACACTGAACCGCTTGAGGTGGTTAGTGAATATCTCACCATTTGAACCATTGAACCGTGTTGGGAGGTTAGTGAATATCTCACCATTTGAACCATTGAACCGCATGGGGAGGTTAGTGAATATCTCACCATTTGAACCACTGAACCACGTGGGGTGGTTAGTGAATATCTCACCATTTGAATCATTGAACCGCGTGGGGAGGTTAGTGAATATCTCACCATTTGAAACACTGAACCGCGTGAGGTGGTTAGTGAATATCTCACCATTTGAATCATTGAACCGCGTGGGGAGGTTACTGAATATCTCACCATTTGAAACACTGAACCGCGTGAGGTGGTTAGTGAATATCTCACCATTTGAACCATTGAACCGCATGGGGAGGTTACTGAATATCTCACCATTTGAAACACTGAACCGCGTGAGGTTGTTAGTGAATATCTCACCATTTGAACCACTGAACCACGTGGGGTGGTTAGTGAATATCTCACCATTTGAACCATTGAACCGCGTGGGGAGGTTAGTGAATATCTCACCACTTCTACTCTATCCGCCATTACTATTCAGATCGCTATTCTCTATACTATTCCTCTATACTGATCACTATACGATTACTTCAGAAGTCTGATGGTCAAACTCTCTGCTTCCGGGCAGAAAGGATCCCCAGACGAGGCTATGTCGAAGGGTAAATTTTCGACTCGGGAGACAGCTACTCGACCTCGCTTCTACGGGGTCTACGGAGAGTTTCTGGCAGAGCCTACGGGCTCGGACACCCCATAATAAACTCGGCCTTGTGCCACATCCGACCGCTTGGAACGGTTAGTGAATATCATTATTATACGGATTACTATTCGGATTCCTATACGGTGGTTACTTTTCGAGCGAGTATTATCGAGCAAGTACTATTAATGCGTGTGATATTTGAAGGCGTCTGACACCAGTATTGTTCAACGGCGTTACTATAGTTGTATGTGAGATTATAAAGTCTCTACTACTACGAGCATTACGAAAGTGGCAACGAGAATTCGTTGGCATCACAAAACTACAAAACATTTCAGATTTAGATTTGTCTGGCCACAATACATTTTGCTGAATTATGAATATTTTGGTAATTTTTTTATTTTGTGTTGTTTGATTTTCATGGGTCAGTCATTTTTTATATGCATTCAACTTGTTAAACAAACGTTAGTATAATTTATGGCATTCCAAATTCAAGGAACTTCAAATGGATGCGTTCTTTTTCATTTTTCTCATAGTTCTCATGAGGCGATCAGCCTGGTGCACTTTTGATTAGGCGTAATAGGACGTGACACCCACAGAGCAGATACGTTCGTCATGCAAAGTTCATCATGCAGCATATTATCAACTCTCTCATGGAATATGCTAATAGCATTGGCTATTTGATTTATAGTCAGTCGCCTCTTATCCATCGCCATGGGCTGAAAATGATCAACGTTTTCCTTGGTGATGGCAGTTATGGGACGTCCAGAATTTGCGCAATGTTGAAACTCTCCCCTCCTTCCTTAAATCTCCCTTCCCTTAAAGATTTTTCCTTCCGTTTCCCACATTCCCGGTTGATAAATATGGAACGTCATTCCCTAATATAGCAGGTACGTCAGCATGGATGTCCTTGTAGGATAAATTGTTTTTCTTCAGGTACTTAATATAACCAAATTTTGTCCATTTTCAAGTGAAGTCGCTACTATTTACTTTTGAAAACTTCTTTGAACAATCAGATATCGGTTTACAGTTATCAGCTAGGAGCGTTTAAATTAATTCATGTAAGATTTCACAGCTCTAACATCACTTCTTCATGGTCAGCCAATGAACGTTTCAGCCCATCCTCGTATCTGTAAAGAAACAATGCAGGTATTAAATAGAAGAGTTGACATTAATGCATGCACGATTTCGCAGCTCTAATATCACTCCTTCATGGTCAGCCAACGAAGGTTTCAGCCTAACCTCGTATCGGGAAAGAAACAATGCAGCTATTAAAAGGAAGAGTTGACATTAATATATGCAAGATTTCACAGCTTTAACATCACTCCTTCATGGTCAGCCAATGAACGTTTCAGCCTAAGCTCGTATCTGGAAAGAATGCTGGTATTAAATAGAAGAGTTATCATTAATGTATGCACGATTTCGCAGCTCTAATATCACTCCTTTATGGTCAGCCAACGAAAGTTTCAGCCTAACCTCGTATCGGGAAAGAAACAATGCAGTTATTAAAAGGAGGAGTTGACATTAATGTATGCAAGATTTCACAGTTCTAATATCACTCCTTCATGGTCAGCCAACGAACGTTTCAGCCCATCTTCGTATCTGTAAAGAAACAATGCAGGTATTAAATAAAAGAGTTGACATTAATGCATGCACGGTTTC
>CAHIKZ030002319.1:285000-287500 GCA_903632075.3 Acanthosepion pharaonis | reverse complement strand
CCCATATTTACTTGATATATATATATATATATATATATATATATATATATATATATATATATATATATATATATGTGTCTGTTTGGGCAGCAAACTCTCTTTAATACAAGTTTCACTAAAGACGACTGGCTAAGCAGTGAAATTAAGCTTTTTATTTAATTTGTCCTTTGTTTCTTTTTTCTGAACACAAAGTGTGTCAAAAATGTCCAAAATTCTGCATATCCCTGCGATTTCGGCTATTCTTTTAACCGTTATCAAGGAAGATTTTTATTTTTTTTATTTTTAACTGAATATGTGGGATTTTTTATGTATGTATCTGAAATTATAGGAATGTTTTATTTTCGAAACACACTCAGCACGTTGTGGTCGTGTTCAGAGTTAATGTTACTAGGTTTTGTTTTTTTGTTTTTTTTTTCATTATTAGGGTTTCCATTGCAGTTAATCTTTGTTATACGTGTGGATGAGGCTATTATACTTGTATTTTTTACTTGTATGTTGTGGATGAAGTTTGTTAAGTTTGCGTATTTGTTTAAATGAGTCCTAATGGAGTTATGATCATATAGGTGTAACGTGAGTCGTATAGATAGGCATGTTGTGGTATGACCAATATAATTACTTATGTGTATATTTTGATCAGGAACACAGTTCCTTAAGGGGCATCTGAACTTTCCCAACATATATATATATATATATATATATATATATATATATATAAAAGTGCGTGCGTGTGTGTGTGTGTGTGTGTGAGGACGAGCAAGAAATTTGTTTTCGCATCGAAACGTTAAAGATACAGGGACAATCAGAATTAAATTTATAACTTGATCTCTGATTTATCTCGGTGTTTAACAGACCCGATCTCTTTCGGCCTTTTATTGTTTGTGTTTGAATTTTATTTTTCACGACTCCGTGAATCACCGCGATAGACCGGACGTGAAATTTAAAACTTAAAGAAAATTGTTTGATGTGTATGCACCTATGTATATATATTTATATATTTTGTATATGTATGTGTATATTTACCACTAATATTATATATATATATATATATATATGGAAGCAAATATATGGATATAGATACGACAGTATGAAGAAAAATATACGGAAAAAACAAACAAAATCCTTATATACAATTATGCTGTTTTAGTGTTTAATGTCAACGTCGGATGTTTCGGTCTAATAAACCATCTTCATAACATATTCATGTATATCGTCTTTGTCATGTTGAATTGATAATGTTAATTATATTTTATGAATATGTCCTGAAGATGGTTTATTAGACCGAAATAACCAACGTTGACATTTCCATTATTAAAAACATTAAAATTTTATACTTGTATATAAATTTTTGTTTTTTTTTTTTATTTTATATTTTATATATATATATATATATATATATATATATATATATATATATATATATATATATATATCCGTTGAAATGAGAACTAAAATAATATATAAATTCTAACGTTCATATCATTAATCCAAAATGGGGCTCGATACTGATAGTCGACCAATAATTATTTATTATACATTTTTTTTCATATAGACAAAAACAGTTTATTCACTACAAAGATGCAACTTTTCCTCCTCCAGCCCTCACTCTTAGAAGGCTTGGAAATGCTGTTGCTAAACTTTTGATCGCTGTTATCGACAAGGAATTTCTCCAGTCTAACCACCACATGAAGATCTCACCCATGTTTCACCAAACTGATACCAACAAGCACTATTGTTTCACTTTATCACCTTTTTTCTTTATGTATATATTTTTTTAAAAAACAAATGGAAAAAAGGAAGTGACGTTTCACATTCAGCTTTCTTACAAGCAGGATTGTTCATAACCATTTTTGGTTCTCCCAGTCGAGGTGCAATTGAAATGCACCGAAACGATGTTGCATCTTTGTAGTGTGTAAACTGTTTTTGTCTATATGATAAAATTATAATATATATTATAGAAATTATTAGGAGGATTTGATAATTATATTTAAGTAATTCATCGAGTCTGATATAGAAATCGCAACAGAATGCAGAAAGCACTGGACGGCCGTTTCGCCCTATATTTGGGGCACAGTCCTATGGTTAGAGAGAACACAGTAGAGTTCCACCACGGGATATGTGAGCGAGCGGCACTATGTTGAGTCTGATTTGCAATCTCTTCGTCACCGAGGCCCAGTGGAACAGTTGGTATGATGGTCGCTTGACAACCTAACTGTCAGGGTTTCAATCCTCGGTAGTGGATGCGCACTGCTGATGAGTCCCAAAGATAGGACGAAACGGCCGTCCAGTGCTTTCTGTATTTTGTTGAGATTTCTATCAGACTCGATGAATTACTTAAATAAATATATATATATATATATATATATATATATATATATATATATATATATATATATATATATATATATATAGTAGACCATGTTTGCCGTAGTCTTTGAATATAGAATCCAGTGCATTACGTAATGTGTTCAATGGAACAACGCCAATATCACTAGTAGCAGCT
>CAHIKZ030002319.1:257500-280000 GCA_903632075.3 Acanthosepion pharaonis | reverse complement strand
AACCGATTTGGCTACAGAGGATTGTTCGGTTAGCAAGGTCGATTTTACTGTCTTTAAACTACAATGTTCCATGATTCTTTCACGTACATTCACATCTGCTCGATGCGTATCCAAATGTAAACAAATGACATCATACATTAGGAAATGGACAAAGTCCGACAATTATTTTAAGTCTTAAAATAATTGTCGGACTTTGCCCATTTCATAATGTGTGACGTAATATCAATAAATTAATAAATTCGACTTTTACAAAAGTACTTATCAAGGAACTATAAATATATTTGGAGTGGGGAATAATAATAATACTTGCGTTGCGTATTGCATTTATTGCTAGAATGAATGCGATCTCCATAGGGCAGATTAATGAGCCATGTAAACAAACTAATAAACCAGATTCTCAACGCTGTGTAATGGTTAGCAAGCTTGTCTCGTTAGATCAATTACGATTGAGTAGTGAGTTCGATCCTCACTAGGTGCCCCATGCTTTCGGCTTTGTGCCACATCTAAGCTACCACTGGAAAATCACTAAACCAAATTCTGAGGAATAGCGCGCGAAGGAGAATTAGACCGAAAAATAGGCTAAGAGCAGAGTATTTCTTAGAATTATTAGAATAATGTCGAAAAGAGCAATAGAAATCCAGAAGCATGTTCACTTATGTTTTTCTAAATTAGGAGAAAAAAAATTGATATGAGACGACACAATGACCTATTTGAACTGCGAGGAAAACTCGATCTCTTTGTTAAGTGTGTGATAATAATCCTGACCATATACAAGAATTAAACGGCATTCTTACGGATACAAAAAAAATTGGTTAAATAAACAAAAATAGAAAGAGGCGTAAGTCTAAGATGTAACTTCTCACTGGATTTATTTTACATCTACAGTGAGTCTATAGCAAGGGAGCTAGAGACCCTACCAGGATTTATTATCGGTGAAGGCAATTAACAATATATATATATATATATATATATATATATATATATATATATATATATATATATATATATATATAATTTGAAACAAAATTTAAAATTGCAAAAAAAAGATAATTATTAAATTGCAAAAGGAGAACGTCTTATATCGAGAATATTTAACATCGAAAAACATTAATTATTTTTTAATAATATGTGGAAATTTCCACTTTTGCCTGATGAAATTTAAATAGAAAAATTATGGAAAATAAAACAAAATAATTTTTTTTTAAAATTTTATTTTACAACCAAAAACGTTTGCGGTTTCTCTTTCTTTTAATATCCACTTTTGGAACTGCTATAACCTCTTCCCTTCATATATATATATATATATATATATATAAAGATATTCAGTAAAATCCATTACATTCGCTATCGTGCTAATAAAATTGGGAAAGGTTTGAATCCTTTCTCTCCCCAATATGGCTATGGCTAAATAGAAAGACAGATTTGAAAAACTATAGCCTTGGATGGCAACTGATCTATTAGAAGGACAACTCTTAATTCAAAAAGCTGCAGAGGGTCGTTTGGGGACCCTGTGGCACGTATGCACCATAAAAATTCAAAACAGTGGATGGTTTTATACAAAACCTTCACCACTATAATTAAATCTCATGTGAAATTTTCGGGCTGTATATTTCCTACGAACTGTTTTGCTTATTTGTATCATACACACAACAATTTATATATATATATATATATATATATATATATATATATATATATATATATATATTTGAATAAAAAGACAGACCACGTTAAGATTCCATGTAATAAGCTATTTCACCATAACCCCTTTAACAGGGTTCTGGATCATCAGACTTTACTTCCAAAAGCTGAAATGAAAAATGAAAAGAAATTCACACGTTTTTTACGGACCTCATCAAGTCTACGTAAAATTAACGAAGTGAGGAAGTGAGGTGGGAGAGAGGATATGAGTGTGTCATATGTATCATTTTAGTTTCCTATTTTAACCCCAGTGTGTCGGCTGGATGTTGCTCAAATTTAACGCGTCTCGTCTCTAGATAAAGGTGGCTAAGGGGTGAATGATAAGAACGACATTAAAGGAAGAAGTTACAACAACCCCAATAAATTACTCGACAGGTTTCATTCCAATTCTTAGACGCTGTTAATTCGCGTTACTTTAATGTGCATATTTGGGAGGTTAAGGTTTGATAAATATCTAAATTTTAAAAACAATCTACGAAGGAATTTGATGATCCAGAACCCTGTTAAAGGGGTTATGGTGAAATAGCTTATTACATGGAATCTTAACGTGGTCTGTCTTTTATTCAAACATATCTGCTCTGAATTTTACATTGAGCTCTCTGGATATCATCCTCCTCAGGTCTACCCATACGGATTACCTAAATTTGCATAAACTATATATATATATATATATATATATAATGTAATCTGACGCTGTGTTGATAGCAGAAATAGAAAGGAAAGCTACAGGACCTTCTAGACCAGTGCTCATGTAAAGAGTCATTGCTATCAGTAGCTTATATTTTCGATACATTTCATATTTTTTTTTAATTCCTATAATTTATGTTTACCATTTCTTTCTATAATTGACCAGTTTGCCACCCAAGGTCTGTCCTGGTTGAAAAAATAGGAAGAAGAGATTATTCATACCTTTCCCAATTCTTTAAATATTGTAATATTTATTTAATCTTATTCGACTGGGTTTTTTTTTCGGCTCTCCGATTCCTCAATCAAAGATTACTATTCATTACTCCACGTTGATCTTATTTATTCTTCTCATAGATTCAATGCAATGGGTTTTTTTATGTTTCAGTGGATGAAGAAAAAAATTTGTCCAGTTACTAACTCATGTTAAAAGTCATTGCAATCAAATTATTTTGTTTTTGATACATGACTGACGAGACAGATTTTTTTTATACTTAATTTTCAAATGCCATTTCTTTTCTGCAGGTAGACTAATTGCCATCAAGGCTATAGAACCCTGTCTGTTCTGCTATTTACCAATAGCTTGAGAAAAGGATTCATACCTTTCCGATGTAAGGGAATGTAATGGATTCGACTAGAATTCGAACTCAGCTCTCCGATTCCTCAATCCAAGCTGGTATTCATTACTTTAGCGTGTCTACTTATTTCTTTGCAACCAACGAAAGTTGTGAACAAAAATACGTATGACAACACCTTCATGATGACGTGGCGTATGACAGTGTGTGAACCATACCTAGGAATACAAAATGGCCATTTTCATCGATATATATTACAACAAATTAAATGTAAAATATAAAAAATGATACGACTTTATTATATTCAATGTATTTTCCTGGTATAAGTGAATAATACGACAAATGTTTAAATAATATTTCCTTGGGTCCTTCTACAGGGTGTCCCAAAATAATCTATAGACTCTTTGAATCGTTATAATTTATTCAATTTATGTATTCTGACTTGTAAATAAGATTAATACAAGAGAAAGAATACACATTTAAAACATTTGAGAGTAAAACATACAAAAAACATAGAAATTAACTTTAATAAGATAAAAGCTACTTGGGACAATGGCAGAATGTTCATATAATGATGAGTTCACATCAAGTGCTCAAACTGGTTGCCGTTCTGTTCAATACAATCTTGAAGAAATAGACCTACAAACGTCCAGCATCATTTCCTCTGGTATTTGAGCACATTCTTCTTCAATTGCTACTCTCATTTCAGCAATTGTTTCAGGTTTCATAGAAAATTAACTTTAATAAGAAAAAAACTACTTGGTATGTAACAGTATGTGAACCACACCTAATGGCCATTTTCATGGATATA
This sequence comes from Acanthosepion pharaonis, assembly GCA_903632075.3. Taxonomy (NCBI): domain Eukaryota; kingdom Metazoa; phylum Mollusca; class Cephalopoda; order Sepiida; family Sepiidae; genus Acanthosepion; species Acanthosepion pharaonis. The sequence goes on along the minus strand of CAHIKZ030002319.1, from coordinate 276,229 downwards.
TATGTATATTTTGGCCTCTAACCTTTATCACTCTGCATGTGATTTCATTTTCTGTGCAAAATGTTTGTTCTTCCACTGAATGTGACTCTGCTCCCTAAAGCATAGCGTGTTTGAATTTCATTCTTTATATGTCATATCCTGCTAACAGAAACAAAGAAAAAAAAAAAACTTTTTGAAATTAACAATAAGGATACAAAAATTGATAAATTTTTTAAAAAGAATGCAACAGCTGGAAGATATATTAATAATGCAGATTGCTAAATTCGATTGAAAAAATTTGCCTTCAAGGTTAAAAGGAATGATTTTTATATGGATTTTGGCGCAAAGTTTTCAAATTAGCATTTCATTTCTTAGATTCATAATCTAGCTGCCTAGCAGATTCTCAAATTCATCAGCAAGTCTGTAACACCTCAGTTGCAGGCGTGGTTTAACAATGTCATTCAAAGTTCGCACATTGTATTGCCAAGATAACAAAGTTTCTCGGCCACCAGTCACGCTATATCCACTATAAAATAAATCGTTTTATGGAAAGAGAATACAGCAAGGTTGGTGTGTAGTGCAGTACCCCCGGAAATTTGGATTAAAAAGTTTCGCTCGACGGTCCCTCGCACAGTGAAAAGAAAAAAAAACTGCCGCTACGACACATCAGAGAGTTTGTGAAGCATTGGTTCTAGACGAGATATTAAATGGAAAGCAACCTGCAGCGATTCAAAAGCAAATGGAAGAAAACAGAATGCATAATTGCCAGCAAGACAAAAGGCACAAGACTGGAGTCCCGAATAGGAGATATAAAAAGCAAACTAATACAAGGTTGGAGAAATGTGCAACCGAAATCCGAACACACATTGCAATAGAAAAAAAAAAAAAACATTCCAAAACCTAAGCAAAATAATTAGAAACAGGAAAATATCGACAAAGACAGTTGAATTTCTACAGAAGGATGCTGAGGATACCATAGACCGAACATATGAGCAATGACGAGGTTTTAGAGAAAATGGAAACAAAAAGGAAAATTTTACTTAACGTCAGGAACAGAGAGTTGAAATTTCTTCAGAAGGATGCTGATGATACCATGGACCGATTATGTTTTAGAGAAAATGGAAAACGAAAAGGAAACTTATACTTAATAAAAGGAAGAGACAGTTGAAATTTCTACAGAAGGATGCTGAGGATACCATGGACCGAACATGTGAGCAACGACGAGGTTTTAAAAAAAATGGAAAAAAAAAGGAAACTTATACTTAACATCAGGAAGAGACAGTTGAAATTTCTACAGAAGGATGCTGAGGATACCATGGACCGAACATGTGAGCAACGACGAGGTTTTAGAGAAAATGGAAACAAAAAGGAAACTTATACTTAACATCAGGAAGAGACAGTTGAAATTTCTACAGAAGGATGCTGAGGATACCATGGACCGAACATGTGAGCAACGACGAGGTTTTAGAGAAAATGGAAACAAAAAGGAAACTTATACTTAACATCAGGAAGAGACAGTTGAAATTTCAACAGAAGGATGCTGAGGATATCATGGACCGAACATGTGAGCAACGACGAGGTTTTAGAGAAAATGGAAACAAAAAGGAAACTTATACTTAACATCAGGAAGAGACAGTTGAAATTTCTACAGAAGGATGCTGAGGATACCATGGACCGAACATGTGAGCAATGACGAGGTTTTAGAGAAAAATGGAAACAAAAAGGAAACTTATACTTAACATCAGGAAGAGACAGTTGAAATTTCTACAGAAGGATGCTGAGGATACCATGGACCGAACATGTGAGCAACGACGAGGTTTTAGAGAAAATGGAAACAAAAAGGAAACTTATACTTAACATCAGGAAGAGACAGTTGAAATTTCAACAGAAGGATGCTGAGGATATCATGGACCGAACATGTGAGCAACGACGAGGTTTTAGAGAAAATGGAAACAAAAAAATTTTAAAACTTATACTTAACATCAGGAAGAGACAGTTGAAATTTCTACAGAAGGATGCTGAGGATACCATGGACCGAACATGTGAGCAACGACGAGGTTTTAGAGAAAATGGAAACAAAAAAAGGAAACTTATACTTAACATCAGGAAGAGACAGTTGAAATTTCTACAGAAGGATGCTGAGGATACCATGGACCGAACATATGAGCAACGACGAGGTTTTAGAGAAAATGGAAACAAAAAGGAAACTTATACTTAACATCAGGAAGAGACAGTTGAAATTTCTACAGAAGGATGCTGAGGATACCATGGACCGAATATGTGAGCAACGACGAGGTTTTTAGAGAAAATGGAAACAAAAAAGGAAACTTATACTTAACATCAGGAAGAGACAGTTGAAATTTCTACAGAAGGATGCTGAGGATACCATGGACCGAATATGTGAGCAACGACGAGGTTTTTAGAGAAAATGGAAACAAAAAAAAAACTTATACTTAACATCAGGAAGAGACAGTTGAAATTTCTACAGAAGGATGCTGAGGATACCATGGACCGAACATGTGAGCAACGACGAGGTTTTAGAGAAAATGGAAACAAAAAGGAAACTTATACTTAACATCAGGAAGAGACAGTTGAAATTTCAACAGAAGGATGCTGAGGATATCATGGACCGAACATGTGAGCAACGACGAGGTTTTAGAGAAAATGGAAACAAAAAGGAAACTTATACTTAACATCAGGAAGAGACAGTTGAAATTTCTACAGAAGGATGCTGAGGATACCATGGACCGAACATGTGAGCAACGACGAAAGTTTTTAGAAAAATGGAAACAAAAGGAAACTTATACTTAACATCAGGAAGAGACAGATGAAATTTCAACAGAAGGATGCTGAGGATATCATGGACCGAACATGTGATACAACGACGAGGTTTTAGAGAAAAAATAAAACAAAAAGGAAACTTATACTTAACATCAGGAAGAGACAGATGAAATTTCAACAGAAGGATGCTTCTAGGATATCATGGACCGAACATGTGAGCAACGACGAGGTTTTTTTTTAAAAATGGAAACAAAAGGAAACTTATACTTAACATCAGGAAGAACAGTTGAAATTTCTACAGAAGGATGCTGAGGATACCATAGACTGAACATGTGAGCAACGACGAGGTTTTTAGAAAATGGAAACAAAAAGGAAAATATATACTTTAACATCAGGAATGAAACAGTTGAAATTTCTACAGAAGGATGCTGAGGATACCATGGACCGAACATGTGAACAACGAATGAGGTTTTTTGAGAGAAAATGGAAACAAAAAGGAAACATGCATAAAATGAGAACATGTCGAGCCATGATGGCTAACATCCTGAAGGAATACGGTACAAAAGAAAAAGAAGAAGAAGAAGAAGAAGAAGGAAAGAAGAACAGAGGAGGAGGAGGGAAGAAGAAACAAGAAGAAGAAGAAGAAAAATTTTGAGAAAAAAAAAGAAGAAGAAAGAATTTTTTTTTTCTTTTTTTTGCTGACCCCCATTTTCACATTCTTTTCCTTTTTTTCATTTTTTTTTTTTTATTTTTTTTCATTTTCTTTTTTTTTTTTTTTTTTTTTTTTTTTTTTTTTTTTTCATTTTTTAGCTTTTTTTTCAGATTTTTTTTTTTAAAAAAAATTTTTCATTTCTTTTTTTTTTTTTTTTTTTTTTTTCTTTTCTTTTCATTTTTTTCCGTTTTTTCTTTTTTTTTTTTCATTTTTTTTTTTTCGTTTTTTTTTTTTTTTTCTTTCTTTTTCTTTTTCTTTTTTTTTTTTTTTTTTTTTTTCATTTTCTTTTTTTTCATTTTTTTTTTTCAAATATTTTTTCAGATTCAATTTTTCTTTCTTTTTTCGTTTTTAAAAGAGGTTTTTTTTTTTTTTTCATTTTCTTTCTTTTTCATTTTGTTTCTTATTCATTTTTCTTCCGTTTACATTTTCTTCCGTTTTCATCTTCTTTTTAAAATTTCATTTTTTTTTTTGGCCTTCATTTCATTTTCCTTTTTATGAACAATATCTTTCGTTTGGTTTTTCTGTCTTTCTTTTTTTTTTTTTTTTTTGTTTCTTTATTAAAATTTTTTTTTCAAAAATTTATTCACTTGTTTCTTATTTTCTTTCTTTCTTTCTTTCTTGCATTTTTCTCTCTTTAATGTTTTTTCTTTCCTTTTTTTCTTCTTTCTTTCTTTGGCCTCATGTCTTTCGATGTATTATCCATGTATTTGATTCTTTTACAATATTATTCATATATTATTTGATTTTTTTCTTTTCTTTCTTTCTTAAATTAATATCTTTAATTCCTTTCTTTTTTAAATTTATTACCCTTCCCTGTCTTTCTTTTTTTCTTTCTTTCTTTGTTCTGTTTTCGACTTATTAATCATTCTTTCTTTCTTGACTTATCTTTCTTTCCCTTTATTCTTTCTTTCCTTTTATTCTTTCTTTCCTTTTATTCTGTCTTTCTTTCGATATATTATAATGTCTTTCTTTCACGTGTTTCATATTTTCTTTCTTTTTTATTCATATTTTCTTTCTTTCTTTTTCCTTCTTTGGCACGATTGAGGATTTTCATTTATTCTTTCTTTGTTTCTTTTTCTTTATCTTTCATCTGTCTTTTTTCTTCCTTTCATTCATTCATTCCTTATTTATTCCTTTCTTTTTTTTTCTAACTTTCTCTTTCATCAGTTTTTCAATTGATGATTTAGATTGTTCCTTTTTTTTTTTTATTTTCATGCTTTTTATTTTTTCTCTTTTTTTTTTTTTTTGTCAACTTTTGACCAATGTTTATCTTTTTGTCTTTCATTTTCTTTTCTTCCTTCTCCTTTTCCAATTTACGAACTTCGTTTTTTTCTTTTATCTACTTTTTTTTGTTTGTTTGTTTCTCTCTTTTTTCTTTATTAAACTTTTTTGAAATTACTTATTTTCTTTTTGTTTTTTTTTTTTGATTTTTTTTTTGCAATTTCCTTTCTTTTTCCATTCAATTGTTTTTTTTTAGTTTCATTTATTTTAATATACTTTTTTCATTCTTTCTTTTCTTTTTTTTCTTTCAAGGAAAAGTTTCTTTCTTTTCTTTTTCTTTCATTTTTTTCTTTTCAATTCAATTATCTTTTTTTTTTTTCTTCCTATTTATATTCTTTCTTTCTTTCTTTCTTTCTTTCTTTTTTCTAATTTTGATTAAACAATTCAATTATCTTTTTTTTTTTCCTTCAAGTTATATTGTTTCTTTCTTTCTTTCTTTTTTTTTCTTTCTTTTTTTTTGCAATTTCTTTCTTTTTTCAATCTTTTCAATACATGACTTCTTTCTTTTGACATTTCCTCAACCTTCTTCAGGTTAATTCTCTCTTGTTGCATTTCAGGGTTAAAATCCAAACATAGAAAAGGTCATGCCATTGTAGGGCCGACTAATCAAGAGGCCGTATTCAAGAGGTTCACAAAAAATGTCTACGAAAGAATAATATATGTCGATAGAAGACAAACAAATAAATCAAAGATGAGATCGTACAATGACCGCTGCACACGCGTTAATGCAGTCTGTTGCAGTTTATTTGAACACACGTAGATATAAATGCATCTATCTATCTATCTATCTATCTATCTATCTATCTATCTATTATAGTCTGTTCATATCTATCTATCTATCTATCTATCTATCTATCTATCTATCTATCTCAGTCTGTATATATCTATGTTCATATCTTATTTTTAACTCATTTAACTCTGTTTATATCTACCTATCTCACTCTGTTAATATCTATCTATCTATCTATCTATCTATCTATCTATCTATCTATTATAGTCTGTTCATATCTCTCTCTTTCTATCTATCTATCTATCTATCCATCTATCTATCTATCTATCTATCTCAGTCTGTTTATATCTCTCTATGTTCATATCTTATTTTTAACTCATTTTATTCTGTTTATATCTACCTATCTCACTCTGTTCATATATCTCTCTCTTTCTATCTATCTATCTATTATAGTGTGTTCATATCTATCTCTTATAGTGTGTTCATATCTATCTATCTATCTATCTATCTATCTATCTATCTATCTATCTATCTATATTATAGTGTGTTCATATCTATCTATCTATCTATCTATCTATTATAGTGTGTTCATATCTATCTATCTATCTATCTATCTATCTATCTCAGTCTGTATATATCTATGTTCATATCTTATTTTTAACTCATTTAATTCTGTTTATATCTACCTATCTCACTCTGTTCATATCTATCTATCTATCTATCTATCTATCTATCTATCTATCTATCTATCTATCTATTATAGCCAGTTCTTATCTATCTATTTATTATAGTCTGTTCATCTATATATATATCTACTTATTATAATATAATATCTATCTATCTATCTATCTATCTATCTATCTATCTATCTATCTATCTATCTATCTTGGTCTGTTCCTATTTATCTTAGCCTTTTCCTATCTATCTATCTATCTATCTATCTATCTATCTATCTATCTATCTATCTTGGTCTGTTCCTATTTATCTTAGCCTTTTCTTATCTATCTATCTATCTATCTATCTATCTATCTATCTATCTATCTATCTATCTATCTATCTATCTTGGTCTGTTCCTATTTATCTTAGCCTTTTCTTATCTATCTATCTATCTATCTATCTATCTATCTATCTATCTATCTATCTATCTTGGTCTGTTCCTATTTAACTTAGCCTTTTCTTATCTATCTATCTATCTATCTATCTATCTATCTATCTATCTATCTTGGTCTGTTCCTATTTATCTTAGCCTTTTCTTATCTATCTATCTATCTATCTATCTATCTATCTATCTATCTAGTTATGTATGCATGTATGTATGTATGTATCTATCTATCTCTCTGTCTATCTCATTCTGTTCATATATCTTTCTCCAATTCAGTTTGCTCATTATCTGTCTTATTATTAGTCTGTTCATATCTATCTATCTATCTATCTATCTCAGCCTGTTCATATCTATCTATCTATCTATCTATCTATCTATCTATCTATCTATCTATCTATCTATCTATCTCAGTTGGTTCATATCTATGTATTCATTTATACACTTATAAATTCATATAGGAATATGTAGTCACACACGTACACAACCGCCTATATGTATGCGTGTGTACACTAATAAACTAAAAATAAGAATGTCTTGCAATTTTACAAAATCTAAGAGGAAAGTGAAGAAAAAGAAAAAAGAAATCATTTTGAAGAATAATAGATATGAAAAAACTAAGAGTGTAGACTATATATATTTATATATGTATACAAGGGATAGATATCAACAGTTATATATATTTGTGTGTGTGTATGTGATTTATATAAATAGATATGAACACACTAAGATAGAGTGATAGAACCATATACACATGCATATATATGTGTGTGTTTGTGTGTGTACATAAAATACGTGAGATGAATATAAACAGAGAGAGATACGAAGATATATTTACATGTGTGTGTATGAACTGCATAAACCAGATAGATAGATAGATAGATGACTCTGATAGATAGATAGATAGATAGATAGATAGATAGATAGATAGATAGATGACTCTGATAGATAGATAGATAGATAGATAGATAGATAGATAGATAGATAGATAATGATGCCGCACAGATAGATAGATAGATAGATAGATAGATAGATAGATAATGATGCCGCACAGATAGATAGATAGATAGATAGATAGATAGATAGATAGATAGATAGATAGATAGATAGTGAGCAGACTGAAATAGAGTAAGATATATGAACAGACTGAGATAGATAGATAGATAGATAGATAATGATGCCGCACAGATAGATAGATAGATAGATAGATAGATAGATAGATAGATAGATAGATAGATAATGATGCCGCACAGATAGATAGATAGATAGATAGATAGATAGATAGATAGATAGTGAGCAGACTGAAATAGAGTAAGATATATGAACAGACTGATATAGATAGATAGATAGATAGATAGATAGATAGATAGATAGATAGATAGATAGATAAGAAATGGACAAGAAATGTTTCCAGCAAAGGTCACAAAACGAACGAATGTCTTGAAACGTGAAAAAAGAATAATCGAAAGAAAAACGGTGACCACAGAGAAAAAAAAATGAGTGAACGGAGAAGATGGATCTACGGAAGAAAGAAACTGAATAATGTTTCAGGTGAAATAAAATATGAACGAGTTCATGAAAGACGAAATACCTGAAAGACAAATAAAAAAAGTGCCATGGAGAAATGAAGTCAGAAGAACGAAGAAATGGAAGAATATTGGACGAAGGAATTGAGAAAAATACCGAAGAATAAACGGAAATGAAGAAGAAGAAATTGTGAAAAACAGGAAAGTAAGAAGAAGAAGGCCGGAGCGTCCAACGGCCGAAACGTTGTGATAAATATGACAACAAAGATGGGGATGATAGTCAAAATGATGCAAAATACTTCATCTCAGAAATATAGACAAATAAGGAAAGTAAATGGAATGAAGAAAAATTAAATAAAGTCTGAAAATAATCAATGTCTGTCTGTCAGTCTCTCTCTCGCTCTCTCTCTCTCTATATATATATATATATATATATATAGAGAGAGAGAGAGAGAGAGAAAGAGATAGATAGATAGATAGATAGATAGATAGATAGATAGATAGAGAAAGAGAGAGAGAGAGAGAGAGAGAGAGATTTACTTAGCTCCTTTTACTTTCGGTTTAAAGCCATGAATATCGATTCCCCAATGAGGATGGAAATCATTTTAAGATGGCTAATCAGATTATCTTGCGAAACATTGCATCTTTCTCGATATCTATCTATCTATCTATCTATCTATCTATCTATCTATTCATAGCTATCTATCTATCCATCTCTGTTTCTATCTATCTCTCTCTCTCTCTCTCTTTCTCTCTCTCTATATATATATATATATATATATACATATGTGTGTGTGTGTGTGTGAATATCAAATATCATATAATGAGTGTCGGTCCTGACAAAATGGTGCTCAATGTACAAAAAACAGAGCTATAATTTATATTAACAATAAATATACATTTTTTTTCTCAACGGTAGCACAACTCAATTGGCAGATTGAAACTTTTACGCGCACACACGCACACATGTACACACACACACACACACACACATATATATATATATATATATATATATATATATATATATATATATGCATAGTGGGAGGAGAGTCAGAAAAATGGATAGGTGGAGACAGACAGAAGGAAAATATATATATATATATATATATATATATATATATATATATATATATATAGGGTGAGAGAGATATCTATGGTGGTTTTCGCAAAATTTAAAGAAAAGTTGCAGTGAAATAAAATATAATTTAAATAAAATAATATACTCTCAAAAATGGACCACAACAAAAAAATGACCCTCTCCACTCAATATAAAATCTTAAACAAAAGAAATCGAAAAGAAAGAGAAAGTAAGCAAAATTCAAGGAAAAAAAAATGATCATCCCCAATTGGAAAGATAAAAAAAAAAATTGTAGAACGACCTTGACGGGTCACTTCCGGCAAAATGGAGTCTGTTTACAAGCGAACATTTTCCATTGGTTAGCCTCAATGTAGGAAGGTTTGTGAAAAAAAAAAAAAGAAAAAAAAAGAAAAAGAAAAATCAGTGAAATGTGGACTGGTCGACGAGGAGAGTCAGTTGTTTCTGTGCATTAACAATAATATCAGTATGTGTGGAGTTCGGGACAGGTGAGGAATCAGAGATGAAAGAATGTCGCACACCTATAGTTTCTGAACGGGTAGAAGATGGACGTAAAAATGGATAAAGAATAAAGGTCGGTATTCGTTACAAATCAAGAAAAAACGATATATATTCAGAAAAAAAAAATTAAATGGATAGAAAAACCCAGGAGAAATAATCGTTAAGAGATAAGAACGAATAAAAAGCAAGAATTTAAATATATACCAAAATTTTGTGTGTGGGCAGAATTTCATCATAGCGAACGTGAAGCCATTGTGGCTACCCTAGATTCTGCCGAATAAGCTAAAAATAAATAACGAAGAAAGTGAATGAAAGAAAGAGAAGCATATATTTTAGGGTCTATTTTATTGTCGATTCAAAGCAAATGGCTGTGAACGTCTCGAGTCGTTTATATTGAGAGGAACAACATTTTGTGAAATGACAATTCTCTTCGTAACCCGTCATATCATTCGGATGATGAAATACGTATAAAAAAGAGTCAACTAAAGTGTATCTGGCAAAATAAATTATTGTAAGAAAGATAACGATGGATAAAATCGGATATTTTTTTTTGTTTAACCAGCGACCATTTTTATTTTATTTTATTTTGAATATACGCTCTTCAATAGGGAGTTTTCAGTGATCTAAATTGACTTGGTTTATCAGGGAGTTTCGAGACTTTCAACATCATACACCTCATTACCAATCCGACCCAATCAGGGGAGATCAATCCCTGATTCCCCCTCCGCAACCAAACGCTTAGCAGAGAGTCTGGCCTTTATAATAAACTAGCAGCATGGCCCGACGTTGCCCGTGCTTGATTCAAAAATCGTACGACTCAAACAGCAATCGCTATCACTTGACTTAAAATATTTTTGCCCTTCCTTGCCTTTAAAGGAGTGCTCTTTGCCGTGCTGATGTTGCTACATGCCTTACTTCTTGCCTATCTCACACTGTGAATTTTTTATAAGCTCTATACTAAACATTAAATCTGTTACGAAAAAAGAACTAAACAAAATGAACACAAAACGATCAGTTGTAAAAAAAGAACTCGTAACTGGAAAAACCGAATGAAAAAAGAATGTTAACAACAAATACTTTTTCACACCCAACCCAGTTCTGCGGAATCAGAATCAACGTTGAGTTTAAGCAAGCGAATGAGCCAGTTGGAGTAAAGTGCCATGCAGATTTAAATTTTTCCCACTTGTGACGAATGCAGCTAGCAAGTTCAAGTGAATATGGAGGTTGTTCCCAATATGGCGAGGTTCTATCGTCCAGAATGCTTAGGGGGGTTGTGACCAGATATATTGCCGCGGTGAAAGTGCCAGGATATGTCCTGCCACAACACTCGTCTCTTCTCGTCCGCGGGGCGAACCAAACGCTGATAATACAGGTCTACAGTCCCAAGAGATCAAAACTTGATTCAAAAATCGTACGACACATACAGCAATCGCTATCACTTGACTTAAAATATTTTTGCCCTTCCTTGCCTTTAAAGGAGTGCTCTTTGCCGTGCTGATGTTGCTACATGCCTTACTTCTTGCCTATCTCACACTGTGAATTTTTTATAAGCTCTATACTAAACATTAAATCTGTTACGAAAAAAGAACTAAACAAAATGAACACAAAACGATCAGTTGTAAAAAAAGAACTCGTAACTGGAAAAACCGAATGAAAAAAGAATGTTAACAACAAATACTTTTTCACACCCAACCCAGTTCTGCGGAATCAGAATCAACGTTGAGTTTAAGCAAGCGAATGAGCCAGTTGGAGTAAAGTGCCTTGCAGATTTAAATTTTTCCCACTTGTGACGAATGCAGCTAGCAAGTTCAAGTGAATATGGAGGTTGTTCCCAATATGGCGAGGTTCTATCGTCCAGAATGCTTAGGGGGGTTGTGACCAGATATATTGCCGCGGTGAAAGTGCCAGGATATGTCCTGCCACAACACTCGTCTCTTCTCGTCCGCGGGGCGAACCAAACGCTGATAATACAGGTCTACAGTCCCAAGAGATCAAAACTTGATTCAAAAATCGTACGACACATACAGCAATCGCTATCACTTGTCTTAAAATATTTTTGCCCTTCCTTGCCTTTAAACGAGTGCCCTTTGCCGTGCTGATGTTGCTACATGCCTTATCTCTTGCGATGTTTTTTTTTCATGCTAGCATGCTAGTTAACATTCGTGTCAGTCAGCTGTTTGCTTTCACGCTAGCCAATAGAATCTTCCTGCCTATTCTACTCTCACTCTGGCCAGTAGAAAATGGCCGCAAACTACATGAAAACTGCCGTAGAAGCATGAAAAAATCGATTATTTCCACTTGATGGGAGTTGTGAAATGCAAAGTCGGTCTTGGCCTTCCCGCTAACTTGGAGCATGTGCATGTAAATTTTGGTGCAAATCCGTCAAAAATTGCGGCCATGTATTCATTACACACACACACACACACACACACACACACACACACACACACACACACACACACACACACACACACATCCTGCCTTTTATAGCTAGAGATATAAATTGTAACTTTTATAAGATCCTCACACATTCCTGAAACCCCCCCGTCCATACGTTCTATCATATATATATATATATATATATATATATATATATATATATATATATATATATATATATATAGAATCAAGAGAGATTTTGAAAATAAAAAATAGATAAAGAAAATGGAAAAAAGAAGATGACTGTTTAGTTTTGCCCATTCAATTGACTAAATAGCTTTACATAAAATCTATGTAACTGGGCTTTGCCATGTTAAGACGACTACGAGCTCCGAGGGTGCAGAAAGAAATCCATGAATAGAGAACTAGTAAAAGTGTGTTAGTAAGATGGCATGGGCGTGGTTCTACACGCCTCCCTAACCTGGAAAAACGACCTCTTCGCCGACCCTTGCCACAAATACGTACTTACAATTATTTAGTGCGGCCCTCGTTTATCATACGATGGAACCTGTTGTCAAACAAGTTTCCAAAAAGCAATCAATCACCCTCTACCGTATTTTCACTCTCCTTCCTTTCACAACGCATATTGTCTCTCCGCCTTTCTCTAGTTGCATGGATTGGGGATTGGGTGGGGAATGTATGCACGGCTGAGAGCGTATCGGGAAAGACTCCCTATTTTTTCAGGGATATTCAACGGTGGTTCAGTCTCTGTTACCCGACTAGCAATTATAGCCGAAAATCTTATCTGAAATTGTCGCGTTATTTTCTTCTATGGGCCGTCTGCCCTCAGGGCGTTGGCGATCGTGGCTCTCCACAATTTCCTTACTCTTATAGCACTTAATAAATTTTAGCTTTTTTCTTTTATATCTACTAAATCTTGTTCGGCCATCTATTTACTCAAGTCCCTTCAGAATGTTGGCGATCATGGCTCTCCACAATTTCCTTTCATTTGTAGATCTTAATAAATTTAGTCTTTTTTATTTCTCATAAACCTTGCTCGGCTATCTAATTTCTCAAGTCAAATCAGAACGTTGGCGATCGTGGCTCTCCACAATTTCCTTATAGCTCTTAATAAATTTTGTCTCTTTTATCTCCCATAAACCTTGTTCAGCTATTTATTTACTCAAGTCCCTTCAGAATGTTGGCGTTAGTGGCTCTCCACAATTTCCTTTACTTTGTAGACCTTACTAAATTCTGTCTTTTTTATTTCCCATAAATCTTGTTCGGTCATCTATTTACTCAAGTCTCTTCAGAATATTTGTGATCGTGGCTCTCCGCAATTTCCTTACTTTTATAGACCTTAATAAATTTTGTCTTTTTTTATCTCTCATAGACCTTGTTCGGCCATCTATTTACTCAAGAATATTGGCGATCGTGGCTCTCCACAATTTCCTTACCTTTATAGCCCTCAGTAAATTTTGTCTTTCTTATCTGTTATAAACCTTGTTCGGTCTTCTATTTACTCAAGTCCATTCAGAATGTTGGCGATCGTGGCTCTTCACAATTTCCTTACCTTTATTGCCTTCAATAAATTTTGTCTTTCTTGTCTCTTATAAACCTTGTTCGGTCATCTATTTACTCAAGTCCATTCAGAATGTTGGCGATCGTGGCTCTCCACAATTTCCTTTCCTTTGTACATTTTAATAAATTTTGTCTTTCTTTATCTCTCCTAATAGGACACAGTTCAGGACCACATTTCTTAGGGACTATTGCAAGAAAAGCATCAAATCCACATGCTTTATGCGGATCCAGCTTAGAAATGATAACAGAAACCATATATGGAATTATATGCAGAATTTGAAGAGAATTTAGGGGCCAAACATTCTGCTCTATCAGGTGATCATATTATTCCATCAAATATTTATATATATATATATATACATACATGTATGTATGTGTTGTATCACAGCCACAATAGAATTATATGAAAAAAAGGCGCTCACGTTATATTCTTCAAGCAAGTTTTACAGATAGAAAAAATTAGATATGCTTCTGGCTGTTAATCTATCAACACCTAATCGAAACACCTACTTCTGTGTTAAAAATGCATTTCTGTGATATACTTAACTAAAAGGATCTTATATTTGTTTCAAATCAGATTAATTAAACTTTAAATTAGCTAATACTTCTCAAATAAATTTTCAACTAAGTATATTTTATCTTTGATATATTTTTAATAATGGCAATTACATTGACCTAATAACTGGCTAAAATAAATGATTTTTAGTGATTTAAAAAACCCTTACAGTCAATTTTAATTAGTTTTGAAATACAGCAAAGTATTTTGCTTAGTGAAAATATTAAATTTAAATTTGATCTATTAGCTTGAAATAAAAACTAAAATAAAAGGTTCAAGAAGGTTTTTTCCATTTTAAAAAAGTTCCTTTAAACCATAGTATTCACTTATTTTGTGGTGATCCCTACATTTATACTTAAGTCTATAGGCATGTCACTGATACTTGACTCAGTAATCATTGATCATGTTTATACTTGAGCTTATATATAATCTTTGCTCATGATTAGTTATAAGTCTATATGTAAACATTGGTTCTGTTCATACATGAGTGTATATGTAAAATTGCGTTGAAACCAGAAGTGAACTGTGGTTGTGTGCATACTTGAGTTTCTATATAAACTGTTTATACTTGAGTCTACAGGTAAACATTTGCAGCGTTTATACTTGAGTCTATATGTAATCTTTGATTGTGTTTATACTTGAGTCTCTATAAAAAAAAAACTTTGGTCCTGTTTATACTTGAGTCAATATGTAAACTTTGATTGTGTTTATACTTGAGTCTCTATATAAACATTGGTCCTGATTATACTTGAGTCTATAGGTAAACATTTGGAGTGTTTATACTTGAATATATATGTAAAATTTGGTTGTCTTTATACTTTAGTCTTTATATAAAGGTTGCTCCTGTTTATACGTGAGTCTATAGGTAAACATTTGGAGTGTTTATACTTGAGTCTATCTGTAAGCTTTGGTTCTCTTTATACTTGAGTCTCTATATGAAGATTGGTCCTGCTCAAACTTGAGTCTATAAGTAAACATTTGGAGTGTTTATACTTGAGTCTATAAGTAAACGTTGATTGTGTTAATACTTGAGTCTATATGTAAACTTTGCTCGTGATTATTCATGAGTCAGAGGAAAAGATTTGGAGTGTTTAAACTTGAGTCTATCTGTAAGCTTTGGTTCTCTTTATACTTGAGTCTCTATATGAAGATTGGTCCTGTTCATACTTGAGTCTATAAGTAAATATTTGGAGTGTTTATAATTGAGTCTATACGTAAACGTTGATTGTGTTTATACTTGAGTCTATATGTAAACTTTGCTCGTGATTATTCATGAGTCAAAGGTAAACATTTGGAGTGTTTACACTTGAGTACGCAGGCGAATTTGAACAGTGCATAGAAATAGTTCGTTTTATCACTACTTTCATTATTTATGTGTCCTTGTGTCATACTTAGATTTCTCCCGCAAATAACGACGCGTGGATCAAGCTATATTCATTCAGACATAGCTTGTTTTAAGAAACACGTTAACTCGTGCTGGACAACAGATAGTCACTCATTTACGTGAACATGTGTTTGCTGAGCCCAGTATTTATTCCTATATTGATTATTAAACAAACCCAATTCAAGTCAAGTTCCCTAACCTCATTACCTAACTACAATTTACTAAGCAGCGTACACCAATCTACTAAACAGAGTGGACAATCCAAGTCACTTAATTCTCGCTTATCATGCAATCCAAACTGTCCAACCTCCGGCCAGTTATTGGCTTAATATCTCATTGTCCATCCGAACTTGCACTAAGGTGTAAACATGTGATTCAATTTAGCTGCGCGGAAATGCGATGTGTCCATTAATGAGGTCACTGCGGACCTTCGATCAAGGATGATTCAACAGAACTTAATATTCCGGCATATATTGGTCAGCCTCTGGTCACATTGGTCTGAGACGCTGTCCGTCATCAACTGTTCACTTACTAGTGGCATTCCCTTGCTCAACTGTTAACGATGATGGATGTTTTTATTACTCTCTGTTAATATAAGTCCACTGAACTGGGGACAAAACCTAGGAAGGAATAGCCGTTCAATTTTAAAAGCTGTTTAACTAAGTCTACAAATTAGGGGACATCACGACTGAGGTTAGAAACTAAAGAATCAAATGTATGTCTGCTTCGATTGCAAATGTCAAATTACTTTTAGAAACTCAGATTTGTTGATGAGAACGGCGGAGAAAGGTTTGATTCATTAAAATAAAATTAATCATTATTTAAAAATATCTAAAGAGTTTTGAATAATAATAATAATAATAATAATAATAATAATAATAATCCTTATTGACATGGCAGTCCCTGCTGACTGCAATGTATCTTTGAAGATATTCAAAAAGCTGTCAAATTACAAGGACCTTGAAATAGAAATCTCAAAAATGTGGCATATGGGAACATCAACAATCCCTGTTGTAGTTAGAGCCCTAGGATTGGTTGGAAAAGATTCCAGTAGAAGGGATTCCTGGAAGTCTATGCCTCAAAGAGATACAAAAAAATTGTTCTGACAAGTACAGCCCACACTTTACGAAGGGCTTTACCTATGTAATTTTTTTTTTTTTTTTTTTTTTTGTCAGTGGAAAGTGTCATGATGCCATCTCTAACCTTAGGTCCCTGAGCGGGACCGAGAAAGAAATGTGTAAACGCCAGATATCAAAGGAAATACTACTACTACTAATACGACTACTACTACTACTACTAATAATAATAATAATAATAAACACCACTCAGAGCCGGTTACGGAGATAGGATCTGTTACAATTTTATAGGACAAGATACACAGAGACAGAACAATCAAAGTTAATCGCCCAGGCATTAGAGACAGCAAATAAAAAAGGTGCCCCTTCTTAATGATATTGCAGTCCCTGCAGACTGCAATGTATCTTTGAAGATCTTCAAAAAGCTATCAAAATACAACGACCTTGAAATTGAAATCTCAAAAAATGTGAAACATGTGAACATAAACAATTTCTGTTGTAGTTTTGAGCCCTCGGATTGATTGGAAAATATTCCAGTAGACTTACTGAAGGGATTCCTGGAAGCCCATGCCCCAACTACTAGTACTACTACTATTGCTGCTGCTGCTACTACTACTATAATTGTTTTTCATTGACATCAATATATTTGAGGTCACCTAACTGGATGGAATGTAAAAAAATTAAACGACAGCTTTATAACATACCTATCTTAAAAGCCACCCTATCTGTCTATAATAATAATAATAATAATAATAATAATAATAATAGAGACTACAAAAAAAAAAATGCCTCCTTATTGATATGGCAGTCCCTGCAGACTGCAATGTATCTTTGAAGATCTTCAAAAAGCTATCAAAATACAAGGACCGTGAAATAGAAATCTCAAAAAATGTGGCACATGGGAACGTCAACAATCTCTGTTGTAGTTGGAGCCCTCAGATTGGTTGGGAAAGATTCCAGTAAACTAATTGAAGGGATTCCTGAAAACCCATGTCTTAAAGAAATACAAAAAATTGTTCTCACGAGTACAGCCCAAACCTTACGAAGGGCTATATCTATGTATTTTTTTTTCGTTTTGTGTGTGTGTCAGTGGAAAATGTCATGATGCCATTTCTAACCTTAGGTCTCTGGGCTTAAGACTTTGAAAATGTACAAAGTTTCCTTAAGCACAGAATGTGGAACACGACACTATACCTAAATCATACCCGAGGCACTGCCATCTTCAACCGTCTGAATATCCGTCGCGGATTCTTTCTACGAGGCTCCCTCTCACCCCCTTTTGTTCTGTTTGTCCTTAATCTCCCCCCCCCCTTATGCATGAACTAAACAACAGTAGCTGTGGTTACAAACTAAACAACAAAAAAAAATTCAATCACCTACTCTACATTGATAGTCTCAAACTCTTTGCCAAAAACTACAATGAGTTGAAGGGCCTCCTCAATATTGTAAAATATTTCAGTGACGACATAGGTGTGGACTTCGGATTTGGGGTGAAATGTTTAAATATATAACCGCCTCTTCTACTTTAACGGCTTATTCTCTCGCAATTCCCGACAGCGGAACTCCTTTCCTCTTATTTGCTTCCCTGATGGTTACATGCTTCCAATATTTAAATGTAATGTCAATCGACATCTTCTGATAGCTTGGCCTTGAACTTCGTCCTTGTCTTTAACCTTTCTTCAAACACACATCTTTAATCTTGCACTTTCTCCTTGTAACCCCTTGCGTGCTAGCTTGGGGTGATATGCTAAAAAAAAAAAAAAAAAAAAAGAAAAGAAAAAAAGAAGTCACATACCACATTCATAATTACGTTTCAAGAAAAATATACGAAAAAAAAAAGAACAAACAAAAATCCTAATACGCAATTATGCTGTTTTAATGTTAATATAATGTCAACGTCGGACGTTTCGGTCTAGTAGACCATCTTCAGGACATATTCACAACATCGCCCACGTGACGCCGACGTGATCATATTGAAACGGAACGCTGATCTTGAAAAATTTCAGTTGTCTGTTTTGATTAGTCTTACTCTTATGTCCATCGTC
>CAHIKZ030002319.1:215000-252500 GCA_903632075.3 Acanthosepion pharaonis | reverse complement strand
ATGAAGAAATTCATATAGGTGGTTTTGGCTACAATGTTTTTTAGTAATCTATATAATATTCCTAGCCAAATCAGGATCGTTGAGACAACTCAGCACCCCCAAAAATAACTGTATTTCATAGCCAGATAGAAGTAATTTATTAAGGACTAAAACCTGAATGAGTGGATATTTTCACTTTACCAAAAATATATTTACGATTTACTTTATTAAAAAAATAATTAAAATATATTAATTAACAAAGGTCTCAATCCTTAATGTGACGGAACTTGGTCCAGGGTCGAATCCTTTGGTCTCGTTCACGGCGCCAACGGTGACGTCGCTTTTGCCTCCGTCAGGTCGCTCCTTGCTGCCCCAAGTGTGACGTTCCAACCCTTTGGTTAGATGATTACCAGCCTCGCCTTTCCCAACTCGCTTCCAACACCTGGTTACCAGGGTAACTGTACTGATCTCCGGTCTGCCTACCCACGTTGTGATTAGATCTTAGACAGACGGGATCAAACAGGGATTGGGGCCGTATGCAAGCTGAGTTCGACGGGGTGGCAAAACACAAGTAAAAGAAAAAACTCACGAGACCAAAAATTACTGATAAAAAAAAGGTAACAACCTTTTATATCTAATGTTCGTTACATAAAAAATTATTCTTACTTCCCGACCCGCTTTGTGGACTGTGGCACCAAGCTTCTATCATACAACTTAAAGACTTCGAGTTGCCTACTCTCTAGAATTTTGTATGTCGGAGTGTGGTTTAGTTTCGACACTGGGCGCTAATCTCTACCAGTCGTTCGGCGGTTGATTCTTCTTTCGGCTTGAGTTGGACGTATTTCTTCACTTCGATTTGGTTTGGACGAATTTCTGTTCTTGGGCTTGGTTTGATTTCAACTTCTTCTATGCATAACTGCAAGTAACTTCTTCTTCTTCCGTCCTGCAACTCTTCTCACTGCCCTCTGAGGTGATCTGAGGAGATGAAACAGATCTGTCGTCCGGGGCTGAACTGAGCTCTCTGTTTGGCCTGCAACTTTACTGCCTGTCTGGCCTGCAACTCTTCTCTCTGCCGTCTGAGGTGGATCCTTCTCGCTGCCGTCCGGGGCTGAACTGAGCTCTCTGTTTGGCCTGCAACTTTACTGCCTGTCTGGCCTGCAACTCTTCTCTCTGCCGTCTGAGGTGGATCCTTCTCGCTGCCGTCCGGGGCTGAACTGATTTCTGTCGACTGGGGTCCTGCTTTTATTGACGCCGCAACAAACTGGGGTGGGTCTGTCGGCGTCAGGGTTTTCTCGATAATTCCAAAAGTCGCATTACTTCTGATTTCCCATTATCGCTCTTATTTTCACCCCTACTTCCTCACAGTGCCTCTGGTGGGGGGCGCATACCCATCTCTCCCGGTCTCTCGTATGTCAGGTGACCGTTTTCGACCAATGGGTCTTGATCGAGCGTCCTTTCTCCTCTTTCTCGCATATCACGTGACCGCTTTCGGCCAATGAGATTCTGGTTGGGCGTCTCCCGTCCTTCGTGACGTCTCCAATCGGGCGTGGTCTATCCCGTCGTTGTCCTGGGAAAGAACACCTTGCTAAAAAAAAACAAAATCTAATTTGGCCTTTTTTTCGTACGAAAAATGACAATCTCGGCCTTTCTCACCTTTTTGGTCTTTGTCAAAACAGCCCGCCGCTAATTAGATGTGACTTCAGGAAGAATTTTCTCCGTCTTTTGGCGCTTTCTGTGAGCCAAAACAATCGTTTTTTTACCTCTTTGTTTTTGCTCAGACCTGATAGTCAAAAAATCTTAATTATCTGAATTGAAAATGTCTTCACTTCATCATCGTGGGGTTCCAATTTTTAACAGGTCAGAATCTGTATACAATTCCAGCGGTCACCTTCTCATCCCAAAAAGACACCTTTCTCCGATTAATATTTCGTTTTCCATTGTTCTAAAAAATCCCATTTCTCCAAATTGATAATGAGTCTTCTACACAAAAAGTAGGCCAGATGCTTTGACCGACATTTTTTATAAATCGTACATATGTTCATACACTTTTACCAAGCCTGTTTTCTTTTTTTCTTTTAATTACCTTTAATTCTATTCTCCCAAATAACAATTTCCATTGTCACTTGAAATTCGGTCAGGCGCGTTGGCCTAGATATCTTTTTGACACCTGTTTTCGCTAATGACCGGCCTTTTGCATTACTTCATTTTTTTTTTTTTTTTTTTTTTTTTTTTTCCCCTTAGGATCGCCTAAATACAATTAGAGAATTATTCTCGAAACTCAATTATTCTTCGTCTAAAAAACTAACAACTGGTTAATAAACCGAATAAAAAAAATTAAATCATATTTCTATGAATATTTCTTTTCTTTAGTTTTTTTTCTAATAATGCAGGGTGCCACATTAATAAGTTACTTTTATTCGGCTATAAAAGAAAGTGATGTTTTTCTGGTACTGAGTTGTCTCAGTCCTGAATTGTCCTGGAGCTCAGTCGGCGGTGTTGAGTCGGCGGTGTTGAGTCGGCGGTGCTGTGTTCTCCCTTCCCGATAAAATATATTGTTGTTAATTCTACATAATCGTTACCGCGTGCACATGTAGGTTGAACGTTCGCTCCTTGATTATGGTACATGGAAGGAAGGCGACTTTTTGATGTTATTGTCCTGGATGGAGATTCGACAAGTTGACCCACGAGGAAATTGTTCTTCGATGATACTGCTAGCACGAAGTCGTAAGTCATCGTGACCGAGGTTTTGATAATACTGGCCTTATTCAAATTGGTGATCTCCGCGTAACTGCAACAAATATCCACCCAGCATAGTTGCAGTATAAATCATAAGTTTGATCTGCGGGTGGTTGAACAAACACAGATTTGTCTGAGGAGGCGTCTGCAACAGGGATCGGCTAGCCTTTCTCTATAAACAGGCAGAGATATACTCTGATACTAGAAGCCGGCCATTATTTATTCCCAGTATTGACGAATCATTATCGAGAGAAATGTTAAATTTTAAAGAAGAATTTAGCGGAGGGGATTTATTGCGCTCAGCCGTATTTCTCCTCGTATTTTCAAGTGCTGCTTGATATAAATTCCAGGCATTTGTAATTCGATTATCGTCATAGTTTCGTTTACCCTCAGCTCGTACCGAAGATTCATAGTCTGCGCATGCTTACACCAGAGTCCGACTAATTGTTAGTAATAATCATTACAATAAATTTTCTGGCCGAAGATAGTGGACACTTGTGCCTTGAAGACGTAGTCACTCAGTGTTGGCGGCCAGAGATAAGATGCCATCTAACTTGGTTGCACGAACGAAATCAGGAGTTTAACACGAAGACCGGCGGCGTTTCTGTGCAGTGTGGAGACGATAACGGTGGAGATGATAGGGATATTCACAATCATTTAATGAGCATTACGCGCAAGGTTTCCTAATTAGCAAGCGATTTTAATTGGTCCATAATTCTTAATACGGTGCGAGACGCGGGGTTCATCGCCTTGCAGCCAATAACGTAAAACGGAAAGACGAACCGATCGAGAAAGGGAAACAGTTGGAAAAATAGCTCGTCTTCGCCTTTATTGTGAACAGATAGCAAATAAAGGGCGGCTTTTATCATACAGTTAGCTCGGTATCTAACAAATAAAATAAATGTTTTATATATATATATATATATATATATATATATATATATATATATATATATATATATATATATATACATTTAATTGATTTAAAATATGTTTTTTTTCACTACACAGTTCTAACCATGTTTCAAAAATTTTTTGAAACATGGTTAGAAATATGTAACGAAAAAAACATATTTAAATCAATTAATTTATAATATTAATGCTCTGTAAATTTACATTGAGCACTATTTTGTAAAAATAAAAATATCTATAAGAACAGCGGATTTTATATCTTACTGTTCTTTTTTATTTATATATATATATATATATATATATATATATATATATATATATATATAAAAGCCTAGCAGCCTCCATCCGAAATATACTACTAGAAAATAATAATAAATAATAATAATATAATAACTTCACCCACGTGTAAAAAAGATTCAAAATAATAGAAGCCCTAATAATAAAAATAAAGGAAAAGCCAACACTCAATAATTTTAACTACGAACACGGTCACAATGTGCTGACAGTGTTTGGAAATAAAAATTCACTATAACTTTAGACACATCCATAAAACCCAACACATTCAGTTAAAAATAAAAAATAAAAATAAAAATAAAAATCGTCCTTGGTAATGGATAAAAGAATAGCCGAAAGCGTTCGGTTATGCAGGATTTTTGGACTGTTTTTACACACTTTGTGTCCAAAAATGAACACACTTGTACAAGCACAAGAAAAATTAAACAAAAAGCTTAATCGCAGTCGCTTGTCAGTCGTATTAAATGTATAAAAGAGTGATTGCTGCACAATTAACCACCATTATCTAGAGACGAGACGCGTTAGATTTGAGCAACATCCAGCCGACACACTGGGGTTAAAATAGGAAACTAAAATGATACATATGACACACTCATATCCTCTCTCCCACCTCACTTCCTCACTTCGTTAACTTTACGTAGACCTGATGAGGTCCGTAAAAAACGTGTGAATTTCTTTTCATTTTTCATTTCAGCTTTTGGAAGTAAAGTCTGATGATCCAGAACCCTGTTTATGCTTATTACATGGAATCTTAACGTGGTCTGTCCTTTATTCAAATATATATATATATATATATATATATATATATATATAATTATTTATTTAAAAATATGATTCCAACACGCTACATAAGAGTTCTCATGTTTCAAAACAAGAGCCGAAATATTTGGATTATTTACCTAACGAGTTCTTTCCTATTTTCCATAAATTTTCACACACACACACACACACACACACACACACACACACACACACACACACACACACACACACACACACACATATATTATGATTTTATCATATAGACAAAAACAGTTTACTCACTACAAAGATGCAACTTCGTTTCGGTGCATTTCATTTATATATTATTTTCGTTCTCATTGCATCAGATATATATATATATATATATATATATATATATATATATATATATATATTAAAATGTGTTGCTTGCAAGTCAAATTCTGATTGCAAATTCGTTGTTTTGCAAATTCGTTGTTGATTTGTTTTTCAGTTATTTCACTCACTGCTTGAATTGTAATGGATTTACCCATTTGTGAGCGATCAAGTTTCGCTAATGCATAGAGGTCGGGGGGTAAACCTGTTCAAAATTAGCAACATTAGAGATAATGGCGGCTGGCTGATGTTATTACGCATGCGTCAGAACGTGTAAGAGGTTTCGCGTAGGCAATCAGATACGCACAGCTATTAATATAATACGTTCTGTGCTCATGTATGTGAGTGTGTGCGTGGTATACACGCACTAATAAACATGCACACACACACACACACACACATATATATATATATATATATATATACACATATGATGCATATATATATATATATACGCATTTGACATAGTCGAAATTTGCAAACTTGGGCGTTAGTGACCGCAGAAATATGCAGTGTCAAAAGAATGACTTTTCCGTTCACACCGCTATTATTTGAAAGTGATGTGGTCGTAAGCCAGACGGTCGACAATATTGATTCGTTGTGAGCTCAGAAGTGTCAGATCATTCGGCGTTCGTAACACAGTCCAGGGCAAATGAGTCCCAGTTTTGAATACGGACCGCAAGGGATCGTTTACACGCAGCCAGACGGTTAGTATGCATGCATTTATCAGCCCAAGACAATTTCTGCTTTATATTAATGATCTGCCTAACATAACGAGATTATTAGTCATTACAATAGGGTATGAGGGTGTTCAATAATAGTTTAGCACACTATTTTTTAGAGGAAGTGTATCTCTGCTGGGACTTCCTGAAGTTGATCTTTGCGGTCAGGTAGAAGCCAAAACAAGGAAGTCGATTTTGATTGGCTGAACAACGATAAATATAGAAAGTTTTTTTTTCGCTGAGTTGTTTCTTAACTGTCAAACAATGTAGACATGTTTCCTTTCGTGTTTGAAACTGCTCCCCAATGAACAACCTAACTGCTTAGATAAAACATGTCGGCATAAAAGTTAAAATATAGTTAAGTAAATTTCCCTCTGTTGAAGTTGGATTCAAACCAATTAGAGATCACCGGCCGGGTGAAGTCGAGAGAGAAGAAAGCAACTTTAATATGGAATTGACGCCATCGACCAAGACCACCTGCTCATCAAGGGGCTATGCAACAGGGGTATCGGCCAAAATCTAGATGACCAGAAATCTGGCAGCCGATCTAACCACTGCTTTAGGTCAATGAAGAAAAAATGGCTTTGAAAATACAGTACCTCCCAAATCAAGATAGTAACATTTTATCATCACCGTGTCGAGAATCGATTTTCGTCTATCAAAGTGGGTTTCAATAATTGCCTAGTTTCCCAGTGGAGAAAGATTACACTGAATTACAGAACTTGGTGAAATCAACGGGAAAAAAACTACATTCTTTTTCCCAAGAAGTCTTTTCCAAAACGTCATCGTAATTCACAGATAATAAAGAAAACCATTATGTGGAGAGCCATGATCGGTCAAAAACGGTCAACCATCTGGGTAGTGACCAGGCCCGACATAGCTTAACTTCAGTGATCGTACTAAACTGTAAGTGTTTCAACGTGAGATGACCGTAAGACAGGAACTACAAAGAAACTGTTGATAACAATCAGAAAGAGATAGTTGAAGTTTATAGTACACGTGATGAGGAAAGACGGTTTGGAGAATTCGACACTCACGGGATATACAAGAGGCAAGGCAAGCAGAGGAAAACACCGAGCAACCTATCTAACCTGTGAAAGTGGATGACAAAGATTCTAGGAAAGATAGTAAGACGACAAACATTACTTAGCACTAGAAAAGATAGGAAGATGGGGAGGACCATGATCGCTCACCTGAAGGAACACGAAAAATAGAAGATTGTTATATCTTTTTCCTTATTTTTGCTTGGCTGTGTTACCCTAACCGCATGTCCAAGTTGTGTTTTTTTTCGTAGTCTAAAAAGGTAAGCCCCCCCACCACCTAACCAAGATCAATGAATGCTGTTCCTCTGTAAATGTCGTAGCTCCTCATATCCGAGGATGCCAGTCTCCTAGGGCGGTTAGCTAATCCCCATTGCAGACGCCTGCACGGGCACTTTTGTGTTTAATGGAGTATTCTTTACGAGTTTTTCTTTGCCTCTCCTTTACTTTAGAAATAAAAGTCAGCGTGCAGGAAAGACTTGTATTGATATATATATATATATATACACCAGATATGTATGAGATAAGAAGAGAAGCTGTAACGACATAATCTTCGAAGTAGATCGGAAAGTTTTGAGCCGGGAAACATTAGCGAACATTTGGAAAGACAATGAGAGTCCCAAAAGTTTGCGGCCATGAGTTATTGTGTCCGATTTCAAAATGGTAAATGGTAATAGAAAGAGCTATTCGAACTGCTAGGTAAGCTTCCTTTATTTGAAAAATATATAAGAATAATACGGAATTTATACTGGTAATGCGAGACACGGTGGAGTAATGAAGAGCTGTTCGGATTGAGGAATCGGAGTGTCGAGTATGTGCTATTACCCTCGGGAAAGGTATGAATCCTATTCTTCCCCTCCCCCTTATGGGTAAAAAGCAGGACAGACCGGGTTCTGTGGCAGGAGAAGGGCAACTCTGATTTCAAAACCTTGGGGAACTTTGTGGCACATGGTGCACCAGGTCTCTTCAAACATTGTGGTTGGTTCTGCACAAAACCTTCACCAATATAATTAAATCATATGTGCAGGTTGTCTGGCTGTCGGTTCCTGGGAACAGAATGGTCTAACCCTCATACGTCGATACGTCGTATCGCAGCGAAGGTAGTCCGTAAGTATGACTATTGTATAGACCAAAAAAATAAAAATAAAACATCCCTAGCTTGGCTAGCGAATTCGACAATTCAAGAAAAGAAATTCCCGACTATGTGTGAAGTAAATATTCAACCAATGAGATGCCTCGCCTAAGGGAAAATAGAGAAACAAAGAGAGAAATTCTGGAGCCTATGTTAGAAATAAATATTCAACCACTGAGAAGCACCACTTTTTAAGAAATTAGAGAAAAAATTTCGAAAGCTATGTGCAGGTTGTCTGGCTGTCGGTTCCTAACAACTGAGTGGTCTGACCCTCATACGTCGATGCGTCGTATCGCGGCGAAAGTAGTCCGTCTGTAGTATTATTGTATAGAACAAAAAAAAAATAAAAGAATAAAAATAAAACTTCCGCAGCTTGGCTTTCGAAATCGACAATTCAAGAAAAGAAATTCGCAACTCTGTGTGAAGTAAATATTCAACCAATGAATAGCAGGTCAAACTGGGTTCTTGGATGGCAACTGGTGTACCGAAGAAAGAAATGGTAACCTACTGCCTCGTCAGTCATGTATCGAAAGATACATGATCGCCTAAGTGTGTATTAAGCATTGCAAATAACTAACTGAATGCGATTTACATGTCGGGGACGCTAAACTCAAGCAGGTACGGAAATTTAAATATCTGAGAAATGTTTTGCCACAGGACGGCAAGTGCCACGTTGGGAATCGAAGACTCATTGGGATGGCCCCAGAAGCATTCCAAAAGTTAAGTATTACAAAAGTTGAGTATTACGAGATACCAGGATTTCTTTGGTAACAAAAAAAAAAAAAGAAAAAAAAAGAGTACTGGTCTGCTAAGTGACATCTGTACTCCTTTACGGCAGCGAATGTTGGACGCTCTCGTCAAAGATGAAGAAGAGTCTCCGTTCTAGAGAAGGATATCATGGACCGAGAGTGTGAGTAACGATGAGGTCTTAGAGAGGATGCAAACAAGGAGGAAGCTTATACTTAACATCAGGGAGAGGTAGCTGAAATTTCTGGGACACGTATGAGAAAGGAAGGCTTGGAGAATCTGATACTCACAAGTCGAATAGAGGGAAAGAGAAGCAAGGGAAATCAACGCATGACATGCCTAGCGGGCTTAAGCAAGTGGGGGGGGAGTAGCAAAGGGACAAAACTTATTAAGAGCTACAAGCGATAGGGAGAAGTGGAGAGCCATGATCGCCCACGTCCTGAAAGAACATGGCACATAAAAAGAAGAAAACCGTTTGCATGAGGCCAGAAGCTGAATTCAGTAAATAAAGATAAAATAGAAAGGGGTTTAAGACAAGAACTTATCTTCTCAACGGACATACAGCATTTATAGTGAAGCATGGTGGAGTAATGGATAGCGGCTCGGATTGAGGAATCTGAGAATCGAATTCTAGTCAAATCCATTACATTCGCTTACGTGCTGAATGCGATTTTACAGGTCGGGGTTATCAAAAATCAAGCAGGTGAGGAAATTCAAATATCTGGGAAATGTTTTAACAGAGGGCGGCAAGTGCCACGTTGAGAATCGAAGACGCATTGGGATGGCCAGAGACCCATGAGAAAGGTATGAATCCTCTTTTTCTCCTCCAGCTATGGGTAAATAGCAGGACAGAGACAGAGTTATACAGCAACTGGTCTACCGCAGAAATAAATGGCGGGAAAAGACTGACTGATAATGAAGAAAACTGAGAAAACTAGAAGTCCTGTCAGGATTTATGGCCATAACATTAGCAACATTAGATATGCTAATGACACAGTAATGACAGCGCAACACAGAAAAGAAACTAGGGTAACATCTATGGAAGGTCACAAAGGAAAGAGAAGAATAGACGCCAAATGTAAGAAGATAGCAAGTATGGTTGTCAGTAAAAGAAACAGACCAACATGCGAATTGCAAATTAGAGATAAGAAAATAAATAAGTGTTTTAACATGTGCGAGAGAATGCGAGAGAATGTGACACCGAAATAGTTGGGATAGCAAAAGATGCCTTCCCGAAGTTAAGCAAAGCATTAAGAAACATAAAAATTTTATTGGAAAAATAAGACAAGAGTACCGAACCTGAATTCTGGAGGATCTCCCTACTAGTGAAGAAGAGACATGAAGCATCAGAAATTTCGTTCTACAGAAGGATGCCGAGAATACTATGAACTGAAAACATAAGCAACCACGAAGTTTCAGAGAACAGGGAAACATAAGGGCACTTATATGTAACCTCAGAAAGATAACGTAGATATTCCTAGGGCATATGATGAGAAAAGAGGACTTGGAAAATTCGACACTCACAGGACATATTTGGGAGGATAATAGTGAGTTAATGATACAAGTATTGCTAATTAACTCATAGCTGGAGGTAGAAGAGGCGGATTCATACCTTTTTCAAGGGTATTTGCGCGTAAGTGAATATAACGAACCTGACTGGAATTGGAACTCGGCTTTTCGATTTCCATTTCCTAGCCCGTTATCCATTAGACCACCTCACATCAAAGCTATAACCCATTTGGTACTGACCACTCTCGACGTTGCTTAACATCGGTGATCGTACGGGAAGCGGTGTTTCAACGTGATATGGGCGTAAGCTTAGACGGGAAAGGACAACAAAAGAATAGGAATTAAAATGAGAGAAGATAACGACTGACATTAATTTTTTGACGATCAAAGTTGAGGGCAAAACAAGAAGAGTTCTACTAGCGAGAAGTACGAGGAAAGAAACTGTCACCCATTTTGTACTGACCACGCTCGACGTCGCTTAACATTGCTGATCGTTTTGACGTGATATGGGCGTAAACTTAGACGGGAAAGAACAACAAAAGAACAGGAATTAAAATGAGAGAAGATAACGATTGACATTAATTTTTGAAGATCAAAGTTGAGGGCAAAACAAGAAGAGTTCTACTAGCGAGAAGTACGAGGAAAGAAACTGTCACCCACTTTGTACTGACCACACGTCGCTTAATTGCTGATCGTTTTGACGTGATATCGTAAGCTTAGACGGAAAAGAACAACAAAAGAACAGGAATTAAAATGAGAGAAGATAACGATTGACATTAATTTTTTTGAAGATCAAAGTTGAGGGCAAAACAAGAAGAGTTCTACTAGCGAGAAGTACGAGGAAAGAAACTGTCACCCACTTTGTACTGACCACGCTCGACGTCGCTTAACATTGCTGATCGTTTTGACGTGATATGGGCGTAAGCTTAGACGGGAAAGAACAACAAAAGAACAGGAATTAAAATGAGAGAAGATAACGATTGACATTAATTTTTTGAAGATCAAAGTTGAGGGCAAAACAAGAAGAGTTCTACTAGCGAGAAGTACGAGGAAAGAAACTGTCACCCACTTTGTACTGACCACGCTCGACGTCGCTTAACATTGCTGATCGTTTTGACGTGATATGGGCGTAAGCTTAGACGGAAAGAACAACAAAAGAACAGGAATTAAAATGAGAGAAGATAACGATTGACATTAATTTTTTGAAGATCAAAGTTGAGGGCAAAACAAGAAGAGTTCTACTAGCGAGAAGTACGAGGAAAGAAACTGTCACCCACTTTGTACTGACCACGCTCGACGTCGCTTAACATTGCTGATCGTTTTGACGTGATATGGGCGTAAGCTTAGACGGGAAAGAACAACAAAAGAACAGGAATTAAAATGAGAGAAGATAACGATTGACATTAATTTTTTGAAGATCAAAGTTGAGGGCAAAACAAGAAGAGTTCTACTAGCGAGAAGTACGAGGAAAGAAACTGTCACCCACTTTGTACTGACCACGCTCGACGTCGCTTAACATTGCTGATCGTTTTGACGTGATATGGGCGTAAACTTAGACGGAAAGAACAACAAAAGAACAGGAATTAAAATGAGAGAAGATAACGATTGACATTAATTTTTGAAGATCAAAGTTGAGGGCAAAACAAAAAGAGTTCTACTAGCGAGAAGTACGAGGAAAGAAACTGTCACCCATTTGGTACTGACCACGCTCGATGTCGCTTAACATCGCTGATCGTTTTGAAATATGGCCGTAAGAGACGGAAAGAACAACAAAAGAACAGGAATTAAAATGAGAGAAGATAACGATTGACATTAATTTTTTGAAGGATCAAAGTTGAGGGCAAAACAAGAAGAGTTCTACTAGCGAGAAGTACGAGGAAAGAAACTGTCACCCATTTGGTACTGACCACGCTCGACGTTGCTTAACATCGGTGATCGTTTCGACGTGATATGGGCGTAAACTTAGACGGGAAAGAACAACAAAAGAACAGGAATTAAAATGAGAGAAGATAACGATTGACATTAATTTTTTGAAGATCAAAGTTGATTGAAAAGCAAGAAGAATTTCACAAGTACAAGTACATAAAACTGTCACCCATTTGGTACTGTCCAGGTTAGAAGTTGCTTAACTTCGGTAATCATATTATTGTCTCATATAAAGTGATTGGGTGACTGAAAGGCGGGATAAGGACAAAGACGGATGTAAAAGGGTCAAAAGATACTTAGAACAGTTAAAATTAGGACGCTGTGGAGAACCATAATCCTAGCATATAAATGAAGAATTTTCTTTTTTAATTCTTAGTCCTCGATTTGATAAGATTTTAAGTTTTTACGCATCAGACGAATTCACACCTGTTCTGAATAAACATATCGGACCCAAGAGATCGATTTTCAGCTGTCAGGTTTAATAGGAAAATTCTAATCAAATAGGAATAACGACTCCGTGGACACTTTCGAAACCAATAAACGGTCCCAGGGTGACAAATTCAATAAAAGAAAGGAGAAGTCATTAGCGCTGTTTACTCAATCGCAGTCAGACATAGTAGAACTCTGTGTAGTAAGGAATAAATGAAATGCAAAATTTTATCTTTCTCAGAGCACTTTTTTATTGACCTTGTGTCATACACGCATTAAGAAATATTGAGCGCATAGTTATGTGACAACAGTTAAGAAGCTAGACGATTAGTATTCATACTGCTCTGTTAGAATGTTGTCTCATGACAGTTCCACAGGGTGTCATGAATGGTAGTCCTGGGTGTGACGATAAACTTCATCCGGTAGCAAGGACTCTGATCGGAAGATTGAACCTTTTGAGAAGCGTGGAACCACCTCTTAATTGCTGTTGTTCTCAGGTCCATCCTGACCCGGGGTGGTAGCACCTGTTAGCTCCCCAGATATGGGTAAATAGTGAAACCCTAAAAAAAAAAAAAACCAAAAAAACTATGGATGTATAGAAATACATTTTTTATAGTAAAAATACCAGCAATAAATTTTATATAAAAATTTACCAATATTTTCTATAAATATTACATATTTATAGTAAAATTACAAACAGTACATATTTATAGTAAAATTGCTAACAGTACGTATTTATAGTAGAATTTACCAACAAAACATTTTATAAGAAAATGACCAACAATATATTTTATCTGTAGTTGGAGTCATACAATCACGTTCAGAATATACAGAACCATGAAATTGTGTTCAAGATGTTTAGATTTTGGCATTAAGTGACCCATTAGATTTAATATGCCGCTAAACAAAATCAACCAACAAAAACATTTCTTTATTTCTGGGAATTACCATGACGTCTAGGTCCTTTACTGAAATAACTTGCTCATTACTATTCATAGGCTGTTATAGACGGCTATTAATCTAAATTCTAATGAATATACCTCTGCTTTTGTTAATCTTTTAGTTTTTATTATAATATAATCAATAATAGATTATTGATAACAATATAAAGTTAGCAATACATTTTAGTACAACACAACTATCCTTTGATAATGTTTCATTGAAAATTCCAAAGAGAAATAATGTTAAAAAAATATAAAGTTTGTTGTTAATTAAAGTGGTGTGAGATTAGTATTTGAAATGTTTCTAGATGAAAAAAGTCAATGTTAAAAAAAAAATGACTTACTCAGGTTGAGAAGAAGAAAGTACACTGGTTGCAATATGGCGTATAATTTTACCAAGCAGCGTTTTTGTTTATCCCTGGTGGAAGGGAACAGAATTCGATTTATATTACCTTAGTACTTCATTCGGTGAGAGTTCTTCTTGTGTAGCAGAAGTTTTTTTTTGTCAGTTGAGTCGTAGGAAAAAAATTATTATCATCTATGTTCTGAAAGGCCAACTGCTAAGTTGAGTTACATTTGCATCCATCTATGTCTACGTCTCTCCTCTTTTTTTTTTACTGTCTTCTGTCTGTTGTCAACACTTTGTATGTTTATATGGCAATTCATTTTCCCGCCCCAGCTTGTGAAATAGCTTACTCTTCTTTTTCTCCAATTTCCTAAAGAGCGGTTCTTCTCAGTGGTTGAATACAGTGAGACCCCCGTATTCGCGGGTGGTTAGGGACCAGAAACGGTCGCGAATAGTTAGAACCAGTGAATACTTGTGTGTGAAGCGGCGAATGCTGAAATGCGAACAGGCCTAGGCTCACGGTATATATGCAAATTTATCTGTTTTTTTTTTAATTATTAAACAATATATGTAATCAATATGGCGACAAAGATGAGGACAATAGTCCGAATAATGTAAATAATGTACATTGAAAATATTGTATAAAATATGTGTGACAGGGCATAAAATATAAAGTTTAAAACATTTTCTAAAAACAGAACTGTGATGTATGCTCCCAGACTTAACATAAGTCACTTTTAAGACCGCAGCCCCTAACAAAGAACAAAGCCCAAGCACTATGCATATGATTACGTTTGTTTTTTGTTTTTACAATGAAGATGTACAACTATGCCAATTTTAGTTAGAATCCAAGAAAACTTGTACCCCCACCAAAGTGCTTATAAGTACCTATTTTTATTGTTAAAAGCCCAGATGCCTTAAACTTTTTATACTAAACACTATTGAAACATTTCAGACACTTTTTAAAACATTTTCAAAACATACATTTCGCTGGTCGAAGAGAACAGAATTCGATTTATATTACCTTAGTACTTCATTCGGTGAGAGTTCTTCTTGTGTAGCAGAAGTTTTTTTTTTGTCAGTTGAGTCGTAGAAAAAAAATATTATCATCTATGTTCTGAAAGGCCAACTGCTAAGTTGAGTTACATTTGCATCCATCTATGTCTACGTCTCTCCTCTTTTTTTTTACTGTCTTGTCTGTTGTCAACACTTTGTATGTTTATATGGCAATTCATTTTCCCGCCCCATCTTGTGAAATAGCTTACTCTTCTTTTTCTCCAATTCTCTAAAAAGCAGTTTTTCTCAGTGGTTAAATACAGTGAGACCCCCGTATTCGCGGGGGGTTAGGGACCAGAAACGGTCGCGAATAGTTAGAATCAGCGAATACTTGTAAAATCCCTAATAGTGCTTATAAGTACCTATTTTGATTGTTAAAACCCCATATGCCTTAAACTTCCATCCTAAACACTTTAGAAACTTTTCAGACCCTTTTAGAAACATTTTTTGAAGAATAGCTGATAAAAGATGGTTTGTATTTTGTGGTCTTCTTTCTAGCTAATATTTTTTCCATACAGTATGTACGATTTTTTTTTTTTTTTTTTGCTTAAATCTTTTTTTCTCATGGAGAAAGATAAAGACGAAGGCAGCCTGCTGAAATAGTTAGTAAGGAGGAGATGAATAGTTAGCCAAGGCGTAACCAACGGACACGTCACTAAGTCAATATCTAACGAAGACTTTTGTAACAAGCAGAACAATATTAGTGTGATGATATATACATATAGTGGGACTCTCCTGTCGTAGAGCAACGCAGGCCGTTGATTCGACTATGGATCCTAGGCGGCGGATGGAAGCGAGAAATCCCCGCAGGCCCACCTTCGCCACGATACGACGTATGAGGGTCAGACCACTCAGTTGTTAGGAACCGACAGCCAGACAACCTGCACATAGCTTTCTTTTCTTTTTCTCTAATTTCTTAAAAAGTGGTGCTTCTCAGTGGTTGAATATTTATTTCTAACATAGGCTCCAGAATTTCTCTCTTTGTTTATCTATTTTCCCTTAGGCGAGGCATCTCATTGGTTGAATATTTACTTCACACAGAGTCGCGAATTTCTTTTCTTGAACTGTCGATTTCGCTAGCCAAGCTAGGGAAGTTTAATTTGTATTATTTTTTGGTCTCTACAATAGTTATACTTACGGACTACCTTCGCTGCGATACGACGTATCGACGTAAGAGGGTTAGACCATTCAGTTCCCAGGAACCGACAGCCAGACAACCTGCACATATGATTTAATTATATTGGTGAAGGTTTTGTGCAGAACCAATCACAATGTTTGAAGAGACATGGTGTACCATGTGCCACAAAGTTGCCCAAGGTTTTGAAATCAGAGTTGCCCTTCTCCTGACACAGAACCCGGTCTGTCCTGATATTTACCCGTAAGGAGTAAAGAACAGTATTCATACCTTTGCCAAGGCTATTAGCACGTAAGTGAATGTAACGGATTCGACTGGAATTCGAACTCTGCTCTCCGATTCCTCAATCCGAGCCGCTATCCACTAATCCACTCCATAGTTTTGCTATAAAGATCAATGGTTCCCAGTTAATACCAGAGATAAAAAAAAAAAACTTAAGCCACTCAAACCACATTAATAATGAATATTTGATCACAAGTAACACAAGCTCGGAATGATAAATTTAAATCTTGCTGAGAAAGAAGAAAATTTATTGCGAACTTTTAGTTTAGGGAGCTAGAGTTGGACCTAGTACATTTTTGCTGGCTTCAGCACTGGCTCCAAATTTCTAAATTATCTGGCTCCACAGCCCAGCTCAAATGTTTCAGAACACCATACGTGATGACCTAGAAGGCAGTACGCGGCCTTAAGGCCTCAGGCTCCCCTCTCGTTGCGTAGGGCATCATGGCTCTCCACATATTCATTCTCTCTATTATCTGAGAATTACCGTGATTTTTCGATCCCTTCAAGATGTAAGCGATCATGGCTCTTCACAAATTCTTTTTCGGTATTATCTGTGAATTACCATGACTTCTTAGGCGTTTCAAGATGTAGGCGACCATGGCTTTCCACAGATTCCTTTTCTTTATTATCTGAGAATTACCATGACTTCTTAGGCCTTTCAGGGTGTAGGCGATCATGGCTCTCCACATATTAATTTTCGGTATTATCTGTTAATTACTATGACTTCTTAGGCCTTTCAAGATGTAGGCGATCATGGCTTTCCACAGATTCCTTTTCTTTATTATCTGTGAATTACCATGACTTCTTAGGCCTTTCAAGATGTAGACGATCATGGCTCTCCACATATTCATTTTCGGTATTATCTGTGAATTACCATGACTTCCTGGGTCTTTCAGGATATAGGCGATTATGGGTCTCCACAGATTCCTTTTCTTTAATATCTACGAATTACCATGACTTCTTGGAAAAGATAAGGCAGTGGTTTCCTGTGTCATTCTCCACTATTTTGAAATCAGAGTAATCTTTCTTCATTGAAGACGAAGACTATCGTGACTCTTCACAGATACCTTTTCATTATTATCTGGGAATTGCCATGATTTCTAAGCCCCTTCAGGATGTAAGCAATCATAGCTCCCTATAGATTCCTTTTCTTTATCATCCTATAAATTGCCATGAATTCTTGGGAAAGATAAAGCAGTGTCTTCCAATTGCCTTCTCGATGGTTTTGAATTCAGGGGAATCTTTCTCCATTCAGGATTTTGACAATCATGGCTCCTTACAGTTGCCTTTTATTATCCATGAATTGCCAAATCTTCTTCGGAAAGGTAGTAGATTTTTTTTGTTCCCTTCTTATCATTTTGGGATTATGGGTAATCTTACTGCAATCAGGGCGTAGACGAAAATAGATCTCTGCAGAATTTTTCCTTTCTTTTCTGTGAATTTCCATGACCTCTAGAGAAAGAGTAATGCTTTTATATCTCTTAGAATGTAGAATAATCAGGTGCTGTAGCGGGTAACGGCACGGAATCAAAACTTGGAGACATTTCGTAATATTTTCTTGCGCGCAAATAAATCTCCTGGTAGGTTAAATAGTAGGACTTGTATCTAGAAATAGTAAGTCTTGTATCTGGAAATAATAGGACTTGTATCTGGAAATAATAGGACTTGTATCTGGAAATAATAGGACTTTTATCTGGAATTTGTAGAACTTGTATCTGTAATTCGTAGGACTTGTATCTGGAAATAGTAGGACTTGTATCTGGAAATAATGGGACGAGTTTCTGGAAAGAGGACTTGTATCAGGAAATAAGAGGACTTGTATCTGGAAATAGTAGGTCTGGTATCTGGAAATAGTAGGACTGGTATCTGGAAATGATGGGACATGTATCTGGAAATAGTAGGGACTAGTGTCTGGAAATAGTAGGACTTGTATCTGGAAATAGTAGGACTTGTATCTGGAAATAATTGGACGAGTTTCCGGAAATAGTAGGGACTAGTGTCTGGAAATAGTAGTACTTATATCAGGAAATAAGAGGACTTGTATCTGGAAATAGTAGGACTTGTATCTGGAAATAGTAGGACTGGTATCTGGAAATAATGGGACATGTATCTGGAAATAGTAGGGACTAGTGTCTGGAAATAGTAGGACTTGTATCAGGAAATAGTAGGACTTGTATCAGGAAATAAGAGGACTTGTATCTGGAAATAGTAGGTCTGGTATCTGGAAATAGTAGGGCTGGTATCTGGAAATAATGGGACATGTATCTGGAAATAGTAGGGACTAGTGTCTGGAAATAGTAGTACTTATATCAGGAAATAAGAGGTCTTGTATCTGGAAATAGTAGGACTTGTATCTGAGAATATTAGGACTTGTATCTGGAAATAGTAGGACTTGTATCTGGAAATAGTAGGACTTGTATCTGGAAAAATAATTGTTATCTCCCTAAATGCAAGTTTTATTCTTACAATCCAAAATATTTTTTTTGCTTTAAGTAATGTACAAAGTTTCGACAAACAAACCAGATCTCCCTACATACATATAATTCTATTATTTGATCAGGAGTTACTTTCGCGGTACGAGACACGGGACGTAGAATGTTCTTTTCATTTTTTTTTTAATCCAATTACCTTCCATTAGTTAGATAAATAAAATTTATGTATAATAATCCACAAGTTAGACTTTCAAAGATTTATTATCGTATGAAAAAGCAATCACGTTGGGGGACCTTGATCACGAACCCTGTACTAGACTAAGCTACGCGTTTCTTCTATCCATAGTACAATAATCCTAAGGATAATGCATAAATAGATAAGAAGTACAATAACTTATTTTGTTTAACTAACGCGCCAATGTAATTGTAGGTATTTTAAGGTCATCTTGGAGACAACGTTGAGAAATGTCCCTGTCGACCTGAGTGACAAAACACTATAAAATTATAAAAGGCTCTTAAACATGACAGCGGAGAATAGAGAATGATATATAGTAAAAAAAAATATAAATAAATTAAATAAAAGCAAAGCAAAACAAACACACATAAAAAGTATGTGTGTGTGTACGTGCGTATAAGTGTATGTGTGCGGGTGTGAGTAAATATATATTTACGCTTTTCTTTTCAAATGTTATGTCCGTGAATCTATTTTTGTTACATCTTACATTTTTCATTTTCTTCTTTCTAACACAATGTATGAATCTCTTTCACGATATATATATATATATATATATATATATATATATATATATATAATAGGCTGGTGAACAAAACTTGAAGAATAAAACGCCCGAAAAAATGATATTGTCAATAAAAATTGATATTTATTATATATTAACCTTTTGACTGATCTGAAGCACGAAGGGATAATGTCGGAACTTTCGAACACGCCTGTGTTCTTTTTCAACGATACGAGGAATAAACAAAGAAGTGGGACTTACTCTTTGCAGGAATGTTGTTGGTTGCCGGTCTCACTACGGAAAATATAATCTCTGAATAAAATAAATCCCTGTTTAATCCCACAATGTTTGAATTTATTTTGAAAATAAATTCCAACTCTGATCTATCTATCTATCTATCTATCTATCTATCTATCTATCTATCTATCTATCTCTCTCTCTCTCTCTCTCTCTATATATATATATATATATATATATATATATATATATATATATATATATATATATATATATATATATATATATATATATATATATATATATATATATATATATATATATATATATATATATATATATATATATATATATATATATATATATATATATATATGTATAGTTGAATAAATTACAAACATTGTCATCATATTCCTTTCATATTTACTAATATGAAAGGATTATGATAGAAAAAAGCAGACATAATGTTTGTAATTTATTCAACTAGTGCTTTCTGCATTCTGTTGAGGCTTCTTCTAGACACGATGAATTACTATAATAATTATCTTAATCCCACAAAATTATATCTCTTGTATATCCTTGCTTGACTCAGCTAATGCTTTGCGATGGAGCGGCTAAGCGGAAGGAAGACGTTGCTCTTGGGTCACAACCCGTTGGTTTACGAATACTTGGATGAATATCACCATGGAATTTGCGGCGCTATATCGAATCTAGTCCCTTCTCTTCTTCGTCACCGAATATCATCTTTTTACACTTAACTCCGACTTCCCTCTGGTATTTACCCATTCCCCCACGAGAATGAGATGTGACACAAGGTCGGATTAATGTGGGGACCCGAGCGCTTACACCCGGGACAGAGACAAAAATTCCCCACAGCCCCCGCAACTGTCGGTTGCGCTGGCCTCGGTGCGAGCACCGATCCCTCCCTCTGGTGCAATGGAAGGGCGCGGCCTCTGGCAGCTGTTCCCCAAGGCTGGGCACCTCTTCAGTATTATTTTCCTCAGTTGCTCCTCCGTCCCTAGACAGAGAACCCCCTGAGGACAGAGACGCAACTGAGAGATGATAAATAAAGCGCGTACACCCCCTACAAGGAGGGGGAGCACGTCGATCTACAGACATGAACGTCATTCAGCATCGGGGTTCAAAAGACAGTCGACCACTTTCATCGTCTGCAGAGATAGTCTATTCCCCACATGAGGTATACAGTTTTGTTTTTATTATTATTATCCATGTATGCTTTGTATAAATAAAATACACCGAGCTTTCGTTAATGGATCAGTTTTAATATTTTTAGATTACGAGGATCAACTCAGATTATATACCCACGGATTTATTTTAACTTTACTCTCTCTCTCTCTCTCTCTCTCTCTCTCTCTGTGTGATACAGAGAAATAGTATTGTCTGCGAATGACATAATTTAGCTCTTGAAAATATATTTCAACTGAGCATTGTTGAATGACATGCTAATTCTATAAACAACAGCCACCTGCACTAATGCAAAGCTCTTCATTAAAATGAATGGAGCACTTCGGCTGATGAGCATTTGTTTACATTCGTAAAAACAATACGCTAGATTTAGCTGTGTAACTCGGCCGACTGAAGATACCTCAGTGGTAGAAACAAATACTGACCCCAAATTGATTGGGTTTCGATCCCGGCTTGAGGCATTCGGATGTCTAGTCGGGTTTTTTCCATTTTATTTGTGTGTGTGTGTGTATATATATATATATATATATATATATATATATATATATATAGATAGATAGATAGATATACACACACACAAAGGATTTCTAGTTTCTGGCTGTCGGATCTGATAATTAAATTAATTTATTACGCCTATTATCCGAAAATAAAAAAAATACTAAGAGTTTCCTTACACGCAGTTTTGTCATCATTCTTTCTGAATTGAAGAAGCCGAGACCAACAGACGTCGGACAT
Organism: Acanthosepion pharaonis; assembly: GCA_903632075.3. Lineage (NCBI taxonomy): Eukaryota > Metazoa > Mollusca > Cephalopoda > Sepiida > Sepiidae > Acanthosepion > Acanthosepion pharaonis. The sequence continues at coordinate 230,851 of CAHIKZ030002319.1, read as the reverse complement.
ACGCGCCATTTTAAGAGTTTAAAATCTTAATCTTTGTTACAAATAAGACTAATTTACATATATATCATATTATATTTATAAGATATATATATATATATATATATATATATATATATATATATATATATATATATATATATATATATATATATATATATATATATATATATATATATATATATATATATATATATATATATATATATATATAATAAAAAAACAGACCACTTTTAAGGTTCCATGTAAGAAATTATTTCACCACAGCCCTTTTAAAAGGACTGCGGATCATCAGACTTTATCTCCAAACAAAAATGAAAAAGAAAATTTACATATTTTTGACGGGCCGTATTAAACATATGTAAATTAACGAAGTGAGGAAGTGAGGGGAGAGAGAGAAGACATGAGTGAGTTAGCAGATATTGACACATTTAAACGGTTAACTTAACGGAAGTTATATATTGAAATCGAAGGGGTAGAGAAGAAAAAAACTCATAGAGAGAAAAAGAGAGAAGGAAGTTAAGAGAGAAGAGAAGAGAAGATGTCACTAATTTTCTTTGTAAAAAAGGCTAGAAACAGACGCTGTTATTTTGTTTTACTTTAAAAGTGTTATTTTGGGGGTTCATAAAGATTATAATGCTTGATATAAATTTGAATATCTCTAGACTGTCTACAAATAATTTAATTTGATGTTTGTTAGTGATTTAAATTTTGGGGATTTTCTATGAAATAATCGATTAGAAAATATAAGTTTACTTCTAGTAAAATATTAGCTCATATAAAACATTGAGCTCTCTGGATTATATCCTCCTTAGGTTTACCCATACGGAAACCTAGTTTTTCATAAACTAAATATATATATATATATATATATATATATATATATATATATATATATATATTATGTATTATATAATATATATATATATATTATGATACATATATTATATATATATATATATATATATATATATATATATATATATATATATATATATATATATATATATATATATATAAATCATGTTACGTTTATAAGAGTTCCCACTTTGTCTCATCAACTTCGATTTTTTAAGGTTACTGTCATACACCCTACACACACACTGCAAACACACACATCCTACAAACACACACACACACACTCTACAAACACACACACATTACAAACACACCCACGCATTACAAACACACACACATCCTACAATCACACACAAGCGCACACATCCTACAAACACACACACTTTTTAAGCACATATACACACACACCCTACAAACACACACTATAAGCACATATACACACACTACAAACACATATACGCACACACCCTACATACACACAGAGTCTACAAAACACACACACACATCCTACAAAAACGCATACATATGCCCTACAAACAGACACACACAAGTACACATCCTATAAACACACACATACACACTACAAACACAGACACACCCTAAACACACACACATTGCATACACACACACACACCTTACAAGCACGCACACCTTAGAAACACACACGCACACACCCTACATGCACACATACACTCATACCCTTACAAACACACACATATAGACACACACTACACACACACACACACACACACACACACACACACACACGCACGCATTTCGAAACGGACGCTTCATTTCGTCCACCGGGTGGATTGTTCAAGTTCTACGTGCCACTTTGGATGAAATAAAGGTTTCAGTTCGAAATTATATCACCTGAAGAAAATTGGTGTGTACAACGGCCGAAACGTCATGAATATACAAGTAAAGATGAGGACAATTGCCAAATGGTGTGTATATAGATAGATAGATAGATAGATAGATAAATCGAGTATGGATAGAAATCTGACAAAATGACAGGATAAAGAACTCGTAGGAAACAGATCTCAATCTAACGTTTCACTCTATTAAGAAAAACAAACAAACCATTATTTGATTTAGCTAACCAGTCGCTTCCACTTTAGCTAAATGGTATAGCATGTCAGACTATATAAGGTTTCACTATAGGATACAAGTTTGATTCCTATTTTTCTATATTTCTCGGACATTCAGATCACTAAATGTCGTTAATACTGTTTATTATAAACCGCGCATTTATGGAGTATTGCTGCCATATATGGGCTGGAGCACCTTCTGCTTACATCGGAGTTCTTGACAAGATCCAGAGACGGATATGTAATCTAATTGGCCCTGATCTAGCGTCTTGTCTGCAGTCACTCTCTCACAGACGCGCCGTCGCCTCTCTCTGTCTTTTCTACAAATACTTCCATGGTAACTGCTCTGATGAGCTGCTCTCTCTGGTTCCCAGACTCCATGAATTCAAGCGCCCTACGAGGCTGGCATCCCGCTCCCACCCTTACACCATAGAAACCTTCAAATGTAGCCGTCTCTTCTACTCCAATAGCTTCATACCTCGCACCTCTCGCCAGTGGAACACCCTCCCCAATTACTGTTTCCCTGAGAGCTATAATCTCCAACTATTCAAATGTAATGTCAATCGACATCTCCAATTGCCTTGATCTACCCACTATCCTTCTCCTCTTCCTTTCTCCTATCACTCTTATCTGCTCTCGCTCCAAATCTTCCGCAACCCCCAGCATCCTAGTGGCTTCACGCCTTGCTTGGGGCACAATGCTTAAAAAAAAAAAAAATTACTTAAACATTTGTATCTATAAAAATAACGCGTCAAGAGAAAATATGTAAGGATTAAGTCCGGCAATTGTTTAAAATATTTTCTGTTTTTCAGTTCCAGGTTTGATTCCTATACGAGAAGCACATTTTTTTTGACGAAATTTCTCGAACATTCAGACCGGTAAATGTAATTAATACAGTTTAATTAAAAAACAGAACATTTACTGAAATAAAAATATATATCTATAAAAATAACGTATAAACAGAATATATATATATATATATATATATATATATATATATATATATATATATATATATATATATGTATATATATATATGTATGTATGTATGTTAAAATGTATGGATGTAAGTCTTCCCTCAAAACTGTGATTTGTTTGTTTTCTGTCGCTTCCTTCTTTTTTATGAAAAGTGCTGAAGAAATTTCGAGGTTATTACTGTCCGCAGGGGCATCAGGTGTGTTCCGGAAAATTTGCACCGACGTGGACTCCGCCCCCGCCTAGGCATGTCTTATTCTCATGATTTCACATTACCGCAATGGACGCTCCTCAAGTGTTCTTAATGGTCGCCTGATCAGAAAGGATATTTTTTCTTCTTCTTTTTTTTTTATGTCGGTTGCCATTTAAAAAAAAAAATACATAATATCTTTTCCTTTTATCGTTATTCATTTATTTTTTTTTTATTGATGTCCCTACACACCCCGACCCACAGTTTTTTTTTTTTTTTTGACTGCCCATTCATTATTTCTTATACTAATTCCTGACATTGTAATTTATTTCCTTTCTTTCTATCTTGGTGATTTTTTTTTCTTTCTCCCCCACCCACTTGTCTTTCGTTCTTTATTTCTTTTCATTATTATTTTTTGGTCTTTGCTGGTATTCCATTTATTATTAATTTCTGTAATTTTCTATCTTTCTTTCTATCTTTATCTCTTTTTCTTTCTTTCTTTCTTTCTACTGGTTGCTAATTTTTAGATTCTCGAATATTTTCAAACATTTTCTTTTTTTTCTTTCTTTTCTTTCTTTTTATTTCTTTTTTTCTTTTTTCTTTCTTTCTTTCTTTCTTTCTTTTCCTATTTTTTGATTCTTTTCTTTAATTCTTTTTTGAAATTTTCTTTCTTCTTTCTTTCTTTTCGACCCCAAAATTTAATAAATTCCCTCTTTTAATATTTCTTCCCTCTTTTTTTCTTTCTTTCTTTCTTTCTTTTCATTGATAATTTTCAGATTCGCGAATATTTCTTTCTTTTTTCTTTCTTCTCATTTCTAATGTTTAGATCCTCGAATATTTCTTCCCTCTTTTCTTTCTTTCTTTCTTTCTTTCTTTCTTTCTTTTCATTGATAATTTTCAGATTCGCGAATATTTCTTTCTTTTTCTTTCTTCTCATTTCTAATGTTTAGATCCTCGAATATTTCTTCCCTCCTTTCTTTCTTTCTTTCTTTCTTTCTTTCTTTTTATCTTTCTTTGCTAATTTTCAGATTCTCGAATATTTCTTCCCTCCTTTCTTTCTTTCTTTCTTTCTTTCTTTCTTTCTTTCTTTCATATCATCATTAAAAATTTCAAATTTCTCGAATATTTCTTTTTTTTTTCTTTCTTTCTTTACTTTTTTCTTCTCAATTTTCTTTTTTCTTTCTAATTTTTTCTTTCTTTCTTTTCTTTCTTTCAGTTTTCTCTCCGTTCATTCCGTTTCTTTCTTTCTTTCTTTTCTTACTCGCTCAATCCATTTGCCTCACTAATTCTTTGTTCTTTCTTGCCTTCGTTTCTTTCTTTTTTTTTTTCATTGTTATTTTTCAGATTCTCGAATATTTCTTTCTTTCTTTTTCTTTCTTATCATTTCTAATTTTTAGGCTCTCGAATATTTCTCCCCTCCTTTCTTTCTTTCTTTCTTTCTTTCTTTTCATTGCTATTTTTTAGATTCTCGAATATTTATTTCCTTCCTTCTGTCCTTCTTTCTTTCTTTTTTTTCATCTGTTTTTTTTTTTTTCTTTCTTCTCATTTCTAATTTTTAGGCTCTCGAATATTTCTTCCCTTCTTTCTTTCTTTCTTTCTTTCTTTCTTTTTTCTCACTGCTAATTTTTGGGTTCTCGAATATTTCTTTCCATCTTTCTTTCTTTCTTTCTTTCTTTCTTTCTTTTTTTTTTCAAATTTATTTCCATTGTTTCTTTCTTTCATTCCAAACTTCTCTCTTACCTTCTTTCTTTCTTATTATTGCCAATTTTGATGCTCTCGAATATTTCTTTCTTTCTTTCTTTTTCCCCCCTACTCATTAATAATTGTTCTTGAATAATTTTCTTTGTTTCTTCTTGACTAATTCTTTCTTTCTTTCTTTCTTTCTTTCTTTCTTTCTTTCTTTCTTTCTTTACTGCTGGACTTCTTTTCTTCTTTTTTCTTTCTCGACAAATTCCTTCCTTCCTTCCTTCCTTCCATCCTTCCTTCCTTCCTTCCTTCCTTCCTTCCTTCCTTCCTTACTAATTCTTTTCTTATTTCTTTTTCGACTAATTCGTTTCTTTTTTTTTCTTTCTCGACTAATTCTTTTCTTTCTTTCTTTCTTTCTTTCTTTCTTTCTTTCTTTCTTTCTTTCTTTCTTTCTCCTATATTTTTTCCTTAAACATTTAGCCAGTCTTATATACTTTTCTAATCCAATAAAATTACAAACTTTTCATCCATTAAATAAAAAATAAACTAAATGATTTAAAATAAATCCCAGACTACAAATTAAATGAAGAAAAAAAAGAAAGAAAAAGATGACTGTTGATATGACAAGTTATCTGTTGACAATGAGAGCTCCCAAAATGTGTAAACAAGAATGACAAATATTTTTTTTTCTTCATTTAATTTGTAGTTTGGGATTTGTTTTAAATCAGTTTTCAGTTTATTGTTTTTATTTAATGGATGAAAAGTTTGTAATTTTATTGGATTTTGACTGTATATTTGCAATATACTTTTCTTATTCAAATATTTATTTAATTATTCATTCATTTATACTTTCATTCATTTTTTCATTCACACTTAGTCCTCATTTTCGTGGATGACGGAATAGGAAGTTTCTCAGAATTATAAGTTATGGGAAGCCATTAACACACACGTCCTGATAATAGAAGATTATTTTATTTATTTTTCTCGTTTTTTTCTTCTTGATATTTTTTTAAAATCATTATTCTTAATTTTCATTTCCAGCATCCTTTCTTTAATCTTTGAATTCTTTTCGTTTTGTTTCCCATTCTCCTTCCCATTTGTCTCGTCGTTATTTTTCCTTATTCGGACACCGATATTCAGACAACTTAAAACGATTACTTGGTTACTTATTTTAGTGCACAATTTTACTTACAATTATTGCCACGTGACGAATACAATAGACAGTATATGATTTAAACGAATTCACCGTAAATAAGAATGAGTGCTTTTTTTTTTATTGTCACCTGCCACATATTGCCAACAGATTTTTTTTTATATTTATATAAGTTATAAACAATTAATGGATTTATTTTAATGTCATATTTTTTTTTATATAAATTATATCCTATATTCTTCTAAGTACAGAGGTCTTTCTAAATAATTATGCCATGCATTTTTTAAGTTTTTTATAAGAAACAACATTTATCATAATCATCATCATCATTTTTTCTCATCATCATTTCATTATATATATATCATCTGTTTTTTCATCATATCATCATCATATATTTCATCATCATTCAATCATTATCATATACCATCATCATCATATTATCATATATTCTTTTTACAGTTGAAATGGCTTCATGTAATAGTAATTCCTATGCTTTAATAAAATTCTATCGTACCTCTCCATTGTGGAACTCTCTTCCGACGTCTTGCTTCCTAGTCAACTTTGATCTTCAAAAAGTTTAAACGAAATGTCAATCGTTAACGTCTATCTTCTTAATTTCTTTACTTTACATGTTGTCTCTCCTTAAAAATGTTTATTTTTTGCCAATTTTTTTCATTTTCTCTAAGATACTGTAACCCATAAAATTCTTAAATTTTATTTGTTTTTTTTTCATAGATTGGACTATATATATATATATATATATATATATATATATTCATTATATTTTTCTTTTTTTTATTAAAACGACACTCTTTGTATGTTAAGGTAAAGTGTAGTGATGATGTCGTTAAGGAATTTTTTTAGCTCGTAAATAAAGAAAAAATATCTAGGAAATAATTGATCGTAAAATTGGTATCCTGTTTTCTTTATGTGTTTTTATGTTTCCATATAGGTATCCCGGTTTGGTAATCTCCAACTTTTTTGTATTTTCAGGGAAATTCCGCGTTGTTAGCTGTTAACAAAAAGGTTAAACCTTTTAAAGTCTCAAAATAAAATTGATTTCTTTTTCAATTTGGTGAATTTATTTTCGGTCATACCTTGTCTGTCGTTTTTTGAATTCTTATGCATAAAGGAAGAATTGCTGCCTAAATATACAAATATATATATATATATATATATATATATATATATATCGGTTTTCTGACTATTTAAATCTATGGCAACATGAATCTTTGAATCATCACGGTTGATTTGTCAGAAAGGAGATTTCCTGATGTCATCGGTCTGAAGGATCCTGAAGACCCAAGATTTTAAAGTGAAAGTAATTTTTGATGTGAAAATGAACTCTCTTTTGAGGATCGAGCGTGCTGGACTTGTTCAATTTCTTTTCACGATTTTAATACGGTCTTTCTCAAAAAGTAATAACTTCTTGTAAAATTTTATATTTGTAAATATAAACCTTTGGAATGGCTCTGTGCATAGAACAAATTTGTGATTATGCCTTTTAAGCTCTGTTCTGTAAAAAAATATGTCATAATAAACCACAAGACAAAATCCTCGAATACAAAAAGCCAATTAAATATATATTTTATGTATGTTCTAAATATATGTAGATATATATGTATACTGTACTGTACTGATGCGGCATTCACCCTGGGCGGATTGAGCCGGCTTCTTCCTGTTATGAGAAGAAGATTCTTGGGATAAATTACAGAAGTAGGGTACCCAGGCCTACTCGGATAACGTTCTTGCTTGCCGCGGGGTTCCCAGAGACGCAGAGACAGGAACGACCAGAAGCCGCCGGTTACCGATGCAGACGCTCCTTGGATTTTCACCAGAGCCCTTGTTAGCCGGCGTGTGTGTCAGACCTGTCCGCCTTGGGTGGCCCTACCAGGAACGAAGTTCCGGGCATATAACTCTGACACTACCGTTTACACCCCCCACCGACTGTGAGGTAAGGGTTGGACTTTGGGGGCTTACAGTACCAGGTGTTCCCAAGCGGTCCCCATCTAAGTACTGACCTGGCTCTACGATGCTTAACTTCTGTGATCGAACGAGAACCGGTGTTTTCAGCGTGATTTGACCGTAAGCTCTCTCTCTCTCTCTATTAAATCTCTCTCTATATAAATATATATATATATATATAAATATATATGTATATATATATATATATATATCAATTTCACTTTCAAGTATAAAAATACATTTGTTTCTTGTCATAAATCAATTTTTCTTATTGGACAAGCTACTACCTGCTCATCTATTTGCTTCACATTTTTCATTCATCGGGTCAAAGTTCTGTTAAAACATCTATCAAATTATTAATTTATATTCTGGTCGAAAATTCTTAAAATTCTATACAAATCATTTAAAAAACATTTCACTGTAAAAAGATGGACCTGTATATTAAACATCTAAAAATCAATCAATTTGTTTAACTTAGAGATTTTTATTGAATACTATTCAAAACAACATAAAATACATCTTAAACAGTAAAAAAATGAAGAGAAGACAAAATGACAATAGATCCAAAAAAGAAAAAAAACAATCCGACTGAAAATTGTCTAAGAAATGGCCGAAAGCGCTTGGGACAATGGACGATATGGACAATTTTTGCACTACATTACACCCACCAAATGGCTAAATTAAGAACGGTGAGATAACTAAAGAAAAAAAAAAAAAAATTTTCCTTTTCTTCATATTTAGCGAAAGATGTTTAAAAAAAATATTCTGCATATATATATATATATATATTTATATATATATATATATATATATATATATTTAGCAAAGAATCTGTATATATATATATATATATATATATATATATTTTTTCGTCAATGTTTTTTTTGTCAAAAGAAAAAAACGAAATGATGAATTTAATTAAAGAACGTAACTTTACTACTACTACTACTAAAACTACTACTTCTAATGAATTTTATAATAATAATAAAAAAATGTTCTTTCAAAAAAATATTTTTTATTATTATTAGTTTCAAAAATTCATTTCGTTTTTGCTTTGAAAAAATCCAAAACGAAACCCAAAATAATATTTTTCCCTGTCTACAGTTTTTTTATGTCATTTATATTTATAAATATTATGTTTTATATACAGTTTTAACTTGAAAATTTTCACTATATATATATATATATATATATATATATATATATATATATATATATAATATATATATATAAAAATTTCAAGGAATATTAGTATTTGAGCTTTTTATGTTATATTCTTGCTCTGTCCTGGATAAAAAAAGGAATCTAATTTGGATTTTTTCCTCTTGGAATTATATATATATATATATATATATATATATATATATATATATATATAATTCCTTATTTTTCAAAAAAGATCACGAGGGTGTCTGTACACGTCGCTTGCAGGAACGTTTGTGACTGATAAGTCCAATGCAGGACACAAATACAAAGTCATATTTTTTTCAGGAAAAAATTTGCCTTTATCAAACGACAGTATAGCACAAAACTGGGAAGTACAGTCATTAACCTCTTGTCTCTGACAGCCGCCCTTTAAAAATTTTCATAAGGAGACAGTCTGATTTGTGGATTTTATCTTCGCCAGACACACACACACACACACACACACACATCCATACACACATTTATATATATATATATATATATATATATATATATATATATATATATATATATATATATTTATTTTAATCTAAACATTTTTGAGTATTACAGTAATGACATTTAACATATTGAATAAATTATTTTTTATATATTATATATATATATATATATATATATATATATATAATTAAAAAGGCTATAGTTGTTCCAACGAGACTGAAAGAGTATATTTTTACAAGAAGATAAACCGCAAATGTGGATGTTTTATTTTAAATATATATATAACTGGTTTTCTATTTTTCATAATTCTGCTACACAGGTTATTTTCCGACCACTAACATGTATATCCCTTCAAGTCCTTTTTTTCTTAAGCAATTCACCCCAAGTTCAAATTCGAGGTCAATAGAACGCCAGGGGTTAGGTGATTGAGATCAAGATTAAAGAGGCGAAAGGAAAACTTAAATTCATCAATGGGAATAAGAAGACCATCAGATTCCCAAGTTGGCATCTACGTGGACGACATTACCATTTACTCCTGCCTCAAAAACAAATCTAGTGTCGCTGACAAAACTAACCTGGCCGTGCGTCTTAAAATGGACCTCCAATCGGTTGCTAATTGGGGCAAGAATTGGCTGGTCAACTTTAACGCCTCCAAAACTCAACTACTCTCTATTAATCACCATAGAGATCCTTCCCTGCCCCCCATTAGAATGTCTGATAGTCAACTTCTTGAGAGCAACTCCCTGCGTCTGCTCGGTCTCACGTTGACTGCTGACCTGAGATGGAACAAATACATTGAGTCAATTGCTTCTTCCACCGCGAGGAAAATTGGCTCTCTGTGCCGCGCCAGGAAAATTTTCTCCCCGGAATCGATACTTCAAATATACAAAGCAACCATTCGCCCTTGCATGGAGTATTGCTGCCATATATTGTCTGGGCACCTTCTGTTCACCTCGGAGTTCTTGACAAGATCCAGAGACGGATATGTAATATAATTGGCCCTGATCTGGCGTCTCGTCTACAGTCACTCTCTCACAGACGCGCCGTCGCCTCTCTCTGTCTTTTTTTACAAATACTTTCATGGTAATTGCTCCAATGAGCTACTTTCACTGGTTCCCAGACTCCATGAATTCAAGCGCCCTACAAGGCTGGCATCCCGCTCTCACCCTTACACTGTAGAAACTTTTAAATGTAGCCGTCTCTTCTACTCCAATAGCTTCATACCTCGCACCTCTCGCCTGTGGAACACCCTTCCCAATTACTGTTTCCCTGAGAGCTATAATCTCCAACTATTCAAATGTAATGTCAATCGACATCTCCATTTACCTTGATCTATCCACTATCCCTCTCCTCATCCTTTCTTATCTGCTCTTGCTCCAAATCTTCTGCAACCCCCTGCATCCTAGTGGCTTCACGCCTTGCTCAGGGCATAATACTTAAAAAAAAAAAAAAATAATAAATTATATATTTTGAATTTAATATTTAAAGAATCAATATAGTCATCAATATTTTGAATAAGAAAATAAAAGATCATATTTAATTTTGAACATTCTGATTGGCATTTTAATTTGTTCTAAAATGATAACAAAAGATGAAATTCATATCATCATTTTGTAAAATCAGATTATTTTTTTACAATAAAAACCTTTCCAGTATTCCTTTAACTGTCATTGAAATAAATTGAAAATGTAAATCATTTTCTGTTAAATAAAAGAAAAATTTTTGATGGCAAATAGGGAAGAATTTTTTAAAGTTTTGGATTTTTATTAAAAAAAGACCACTAAAAAATATTGCCAAATAAGGCTCAGAGAAATTCAATCAAATTTTTCATCTAAGAAAAAGAATAATTCAGGTTTTCCTTCTCAAAATAGACCAGTTTTGTCCAAGGCTATAGAAAACAGTCTGTCTTGCCTATTTACCCATAATTGGAGGGAGAAAAAAAGATAGGATTCACAAATTTATTAAGGGTATTAAAACGTAAAATGAATGTAATGGATTTACTAAAATTCGAACTTTTCTATAAAAGTGATTTGAAAAATTTTAAGCCGCTATCCATTACTCCAAAAAATGTTAAATATTAAAAAAAATTTAGTGAAAGGTTGAGATTTTTTTGTCAATCTGGTTGAAATTTCAAATCAAGATTTGTGGGAAATTCTTGATAAGTAGCTCATTTTTAGAGTTTGATTGAAAATTTTATGGAAATTTATACAAATTAAAAGAAGCTAGATATAAAATTTTTTAAAATCTACTAGGGTTAATGTTATCTTTTAATTAACCTTTATAAAATCTGCCACTTTTTTTACTTTGTTTTTAGAAAAACTTAAAAGACGATAAATTTTCATGACGGATAATTTTACAATCTTAATCTCTTTCTGTGTCTATATGAAGAAAAAATATTTTTCTTTAAGATATCCTCATATATTAAAATATTTAACTCTTACATTTTTGAATGAGAAACCACTCCCAAGACGAAACGTCAATTCCAAATAAAAATCTTAACCTCTTCAAATCTAATAAATAAAAGTTATATTTCCCACATATAAATTAAATTTTTTAAACTCATTAATTTTTTTAAAAGGTTGTTATAACCTATTTCCCAGAAAAAAACCACGAAAATTTTAATTTTTTGAAAATGTCTATTTAAAAATATTATTTTTCCAAATATTTCATAAAATGTGTTTCTTATTGTTAATTTGTATGTTAAGATTGATATAAGGTAAAATATTTTCCCTACTAAAATAAATCTATATATTGATTTATATATAGATAAGCATATATATTTATATATATATATATATAAATTGATTGAAGACTTATATTGGAGATAAATATAAATAGATAGATATATGGATGATATTCTGAGATAATAATATTAGCCTTTTTAATTCTAGTTCACAACTTTATTTCCCAATATCCTCATAAACTGTGCTTATTTTGTTTTTACTTTGTGAACCGACTCCCATGTAGGCGGGTAAAAACAAAATTTAATCTTAACCAAAAAATATTTCAGGAAAAAAAATTATTTTTCCCATTATCCTTATAAAAATAATGATTCTCAACTCTTAATTTTTGAAAACCGACTCCAAACAATTAACAAAATTTACAATTATCTTATTCTTAAATAAAATTTATAAATATCAAAATTTATTTCTTCCTTATATTTGGGTTTGGTCAAAACTGTATTTTTAAAATTTTTTTGTGGAATCGACCAAAAGAACAATTTTTCTCTTCTACTATAATTTTAATTCTAAAATCAATTACGTTATATTTCCTAAATATCTTTCAGGAAAACAAAAAAAAGGACAAAAAAGAAAAAGATTCTAATAATTAATTTGTTCAATTCCTTAAGTAACTTTATAACAGGACTGAAAATTGAAAAGCAAAAATTTGGAATGGTTTATAAAAGAAATATTTTTATTTACAAAGAAAACCAACCTTTGGATTATTTAAATAAAATTTTTTTTCAAAGACTAAAATGGTTATATTATGTTAATTTGATTCAAAAAATCGTATCGGATATAAGTAATCGCTATCACTTGAAATTTAAAATATTTTGCCCTTCCTTGTCTTTTTGTAGGCGTGCCCTTTATTAAAAGTGATGTTGTTCTCATGCCTTACTTAAATTGCCTATCTCACACTTTGAATTTTTTCAATCTCTATACTGTATTATTAAATCTGTTCAGACAAAAAAATTTTACTAAACAAAAAACATTTTTTAAAGACAGCTTTAAAAAACATTTCCTGGATCAAAAGTTTGAAAAAAATTTTTAATGAAATACTTTTATTTCCAATTTAGTTCTGCGAAATATTTCTCAAAAATCATTGAAAGATTAAGCAATTCGAATGAGTTTTGGAGAAAAGTGATTTGCAGATTTAAATTTTCCCATATAGTGACGAATGCAAAATCCAAATTTTTTTACTATCCATGCTTACCATTCGTGTCATTCAGGAGGTTCTCATTTAACATTTATAGAATCTTCTCTTGCCTATTCAATGACAACCATTTTATTTTTTGTCAAAAAAGAAAAAAATAAAACTATTTATTCCTTTCAAAACCCATTTCCATATGAAAAATCGATTTTTTCCAATATCGATTTTTTAAAACTTTATAATTTTAAGTCGGTCTTTAAATCCTAAACTTTTAACTTCATTTATAAGATGCAAAAAAAAAAAATGCTTTTTATTTCTGTCGAAAATTGAAATATTAAAATTCGATAACTACACACACACACACAAACAAAAACATTTTTCTATAAAAGTTTTACTAAAAATGAGTTTAGCTTGTTTTTAAATTTAACAAATAATGGTTTTTAAATATAAGAAAAAAATTCAATTATGAAATAATATAGAATATTCATTTTTAAAAATCAGTTTTAAAAATAATTTGGGTTTATTTTGTTTTTTTTCATATCAAAAGATAATGGGTTATTCAATTTTTTAACAAAATTTTTAGGATAATTCGTGATGATAAATATAATTCTTTATAAAAAAAAAATTTGAGAGATTTAATGATTCACCTAATTCTATTTTGATAAAAAAGATATTTTTTTTGTCGAGAATAATAATTTATTAATTTTAATATTTAATTTTCAACTAAAAAATAAAATTTTCCATATTTTTTTATGTATATTTTGTCCTCAATTTGGGTTTCATTATTTTCCCATATATTATATGAATAGTCATGTGTGTATTTATATACCAATACTATAAATCAAGAAGACACATTTAAACAAATATAAAAAATATGTATATATATATTGATTTCCGCCTAATCTTATGACCGGTGTATTAATCGTCTTATCATTTAGTTTATAAGGTTAAAACATTTTTAAATTTAATATAATATTACATTTTTTTTACAGTCTGTCATTAGTCTTTTTTGTTTAAAATATTTTTCGTTTTCTTTATTCTTTATGTCTTTCTTTCATTATTCGTTCTTTCTTCTAAATCCATGCGTTTATTTTTTTTTATTCTCGTCTCATGTTTCTTTAAATATCCTGTCTTTTTTCTTTGGCTTGTCTTCTTTATTCCGACGATTTTGCATTCTTTCTCTTCTTTTTTTCTTCTCATTTCCTTTTCGGCCATTTGCATTTTTAAAATTGTTTCCATTCATCAGTAATCATTTTGTCTCCATCCATGAAAGCCCTCTCTTTTTGTTTTCTTATATGTCATCAGTTTGTTCATTTTTTATTTTTCTTTTGAGTTTTTTTCAAAAAATTTTTAAACTGATTTCAGGCGTAAAGGGATTAATCAACACACACACATATAAAAAAGTACCTTTCCGTCTGCGGGAGTGTCCATGTGTTAACAAAAATGTTTATATATTGCTATTGTGAAAAAAGCCACAAGTTTATATTCGATTTATAATAATTAAATAGGATTAGAAAGAAAGAAAATAACGATCGTCAATTGTCATTTAAATGCATTTGTTTATGTGTTAATATATTTGAAAATATAATATATTTTATAAAACTAGAAATATATATAAGTGTTGAATTCAATGTTCACTTTTATATTTATATATATATCTCTGATTGATATTTATCATATATATATATATAATTAATATATATATTTCTTTATATATATATATTTTATTTATATATATATATATATATATATATATATATATATATATATATATATATTTATATATATATGTATAAATATATATAAATAACACGTTAATATAAATAATATATATTCTTTTATTTTGCTTTTATTTTAAAAAAAGTGCTATATACATAAGTAGAAAAATATTATATTTATTTTTTAAAAAATATGATTATATCCAGAATATATATATTTTTGTTATATATTTAAAAATAAAAACCGAAAAACCTCAATATAATTATTAAAATTAAAAATTAAATTTATATATTATTAAATAATATTTAATATTATTTAATAATATTTAACTTCAATTTAATTTTAATAATTATATTGAAAACTTCGATTTGATTTTTTTTGCATGAGAACTTTATGTAATAGATTAATCATATATTTAAAAAATGATTATATATATATATATATATATATATATATATATATATATATATATAATTAAATAAATTTAAAAAGATGTCTAAAACTTTTTTTTTAAACTCATTTTTACATGGATATATATATATATATATATATATATATATATATATATATATATATATATATATGTATATGTATGTATGTATATATTCCGGTTAACGAGCTCGTTTTTTTTTTCTTTTACTTTTAATTTTTATTATGAGTGGGAATAAAAAAATTATCTCTTTATGACGGATATATATAT
>CAHIKZ030002319.1:92500-210000 GCA_903632075.3 Acanthosepion pharaonis | reverse complement strand
ACTGACAAGGCAGATTTTTTTCCCCCGCAGTAGTTTGCCATTTCTTTTTGCGGTAGACCAGTTGCCATCCAAGGCAATAGAACCCGGTCTAGCCTGCTATTTTCCCACAGCTGGGAGGAGAAGAAGAAGAGTCAGAACTTTCACAAGGGTATTAGCACGTAAGTGAATATAATAGAATCGACTGGAATTCGAACCTGGCTCTCTGACTCTTCAATAATACATAATTCAGTCAGTTATGTACCATGCGTGATACACGCTTAGGCGATCATCTATCTTTCGATACCTGACTGACGAGGCAGATTTTTTTCTCGCAGTAGGTTTAATCCTGTTTCCTGCCCACGTTGTGTTTGGTTTGTGATCCAGAAAGCAATAAGTGATGTTCATCCATTCACGGTCGACTGAAGATGTAAACACGACTGGAGAGTCTGCGCTAAGAAATTTAGAATGCAGCAAAAAATAAAAAAAAATAAAATAAAATAAAATGAAAAAAAATATCTGCATAAAGCCTGACAAACAACTATTCAATGATTGAATTGTTAATGTCTTTTATATAGCAGAAAAGAATAGTATAGAAAAGAAAATGGGTTACAGAAAAGAAAAGTAATTGACATAAAGACGCATACACTGGATTCTGGAGAGAGAGACAGAGAGACAGAGAGACGGAGAGACAGAGACAGAGAGAGAGAGAGAGAGAGAGAGAGAGAGAGAGTGTGTGTGTGTGTGTGTGTGTGTGTGTGTGTGTGTGTGTGTTATGATTAACTTATATTAAAACGCCTCAGAACGATAAACGACTCTTGCGCTCGGGGAATAAGATTTCTGTGCACAGGTTAAAGTTTATAGTTGCGTTCCTCCTTAGCAGTAGTAACAGTAATAGTAATATTCGTGGTAGCAGAAGCAGCGGTACCTATATCAACAGTGCATGTTAGCGGACGCTTCTTTCCAGTCTCTGGCGTCACTTTCTCTCCTCCTTGAGTCCCCAACTCGACTCTCCACTGTCTCTAGCCCAACTCTTGCCTGGGCTAATTCTCTTCTGTCTCTCTCTCCCGTCTGCCTCTTTTTCAGTATAACTACGCGTTTATATAGAAAAACCCAGCTGGTCATAACCGACCTTTGGCCTTACTACTTCGCACGCGATTATCACGGGGTTATGGCTGTTTCAACCAAAATCATGTGAATTCTAAAGGTCTTCCTTGCTTACTCAACTCCATTCAAAGTTTTAATCAATAAAAATTATTTCGACCATTTGTCTTCTAATGACCTAGTTCCAATGGGTACAGCTCCTGCCCTAGATCAGGTTTCACCATCAGTAAACAAAAATGCTCTGATTTAATTTCGCTGTTCAAATCCACTCCAATTTCACAAAAAAATACGTGTGTGTGTTTCACCCTACCCAATTCATTTTCTACCCGTCTACAGTTTACTATTTGCCCATAGTTTATGTTATTATTAAGAGGAAAGACCAAAGAATTCTTTATTATTTTTTCAAACATGTTAATCCTTTATAGCACTTTCGATATTTTGGTTAAAAATATTGTTTTACTTACGTCAGCAGTGGACGTAAGAAGATGAAGACACACACAAGTAGATACAGTCTACAGCAACTTGACTGCCCATTTTGTCGTCAAGTGTTGGTGTTCTTGTTCGTCCGAAATTATGGTTAAAAATATTGTTTTACTTACGTCAGCGGTGGACGTAAGCATTACGATTAGTTTTTTTTGTGCTTTTTTTCCGGTTGATTTGTAAATTCTTGCAAAAATCAAATAATTGTCGGATTTTAAAGAAACTTTCAGGACATATTAAAAAATGAATAAAATTATATCCACTGTGCCATGTGGCCTTAAGTAGATAAAGGCGTTGGTTAGATCCAATGACAGGATCCAAAGAGTTGTGAGTTCAATACCTGGTTAAGGCAGTGGAGAACTTGGAGAAGTGAATTAACAGGAGATAACTGACATCCATGGGAGATGGCACGTGGAACTAGAACAAAAAGTTGCAATATGAGCTCTGGTAAAAACATGGAAAATGATAACAGCAAAAATTGCAATACGAGCACTGGTAAGAATGGTTACTGAAGACATTAGGTTTATAATACCCAGAAATTCATACCAGATGTCCCCAAGGACACATGGCACAGTGAATAAAGGCGTTGGTTAGATCCAGTGACAGGACCCGAATAGTTTAAAGAGTTGTGAGTTCAATACCTGGTTAAGGCAGTGGAGAACTCGGAGAAGTGAATTAACAGGAGATAACTGACATCCATGTGGAACTAGAACAAAAATGTGAGTTCAATACCCGGTTAAAAGTATTGGAAAAACTTTCAATTAACAGGAGGTAACAGAGAACTGACATCCATCAAAAACATGAACAGTCTACCCCAACCTTCAGTTTGGCATTCCAAGCACATGAAGAAGGCCGGGGCGTACAACGGCCGAAACGTTGTGATAAATATGGCGACAAAGATGAGGACAAATAATGTAAATAATATACATGATACCTCATCTCAGTCGTCAAGTTATTATTTATTTCATTTTCTGAGTTGACTCACTTGCAGATTGATAAAAACAGCAGATGGTCGATGAAAAATGTGTTATTTTATCACCCGAGGCCCCCACAGCCACCGAATGCCCGCTCACCACCAAGAAATAAGAATCAACAAACCAGAGCGGGTTAGGATTCAATGCAGAGAAATTGGTTTTTAAAAGCCCGTGTACTTGGAGACACACACAAGTTGATACAGTCTACAGCGACTTGACTGCCCATGTTGTCAAGTGTTGCTTTATAGTGTTCTTGGAGGTTTCTCTTTGTTCAGGGCTGGTTTTTTATGACCTTTCAAAAGAAGGTGTTTCCAGGTGACGACACTTGACTATATCTAGTCAATGTACTTGAAGAGAAAACAAATAAAAAAATAAATAAATAAATAAAGGAAGAAATATGACGTTAAAAACAAAAAGAAAAATATACAAGGAAAAATTAATACGAAAAAAAAAAGAAAAAAGAAAACTGCTTCCATTTTCTCTGAAGACAAACATTGCAACTTCGATTAAAAAAAAAATTATGAAAGCGAAAAATTGTAAATTCAATAGCAGACGCGTCTGAGGACACGCACGCACGCACGCACGCATCTATCTATCTATCTATCTATCTATGTCTATTTTTCATTATCTATCTATCTATCTATCTATCTATCTATCTATCTATATCTACTGGCCATTATCTATCTATCTATCTATGTCTATTTTTTCATTATCTATCTATCTATCTATCTATCTATCTATCTATATCTATCTATACTATCTATCTATCTATCTATCTATCTATCTATCTATCTATCTATCTATCTATGTTATTGGCCATTATTCATCTATCTATCTATTCTGGTATCTATCTATCTATCTATCTATCTATCTATCTACTCTATTATCTATTCATCTATCTATCTATCTATCTATCTATCTATCTAATCTATCTATCACCCCCTCACTTCCCTTGCCTTCGTTAATTTACATATGTTTAATACGGCCCGTTAAAATGTAAATTTTCTTTTTTCATTTTTGTTTGGAAGTAAATTCTGATGATCCGCAGTCCTTTTTAAAAGGGCTGTGGTGAAATAATTTATTACATGGAACCTTAAAGTGGTCTGTTTTTATTTAAATTATTTGCTCTGGATTTACATTGAGCTCTCTGGATTTTATCCTCCTTAGGTTTACCCATACGCATTACCTAGTTTTTTTAAAATATATATATATATATATATATATATATATATATATATATATATATATATATACTAATAGTAATAATCGTTTGATAAAAAAACCTTAGATAGTCAAAACAAATCGCTAGCCGAGGAAAAAAAAATTGGAAATAAGACAAAGAAAAAACTAAAAGCATCCGAATAGGGCGAAATAAACAGACTAGTGCCTTAAGTCTTTAGTCCAAAGAAAAAAAATAACCTAGTGATTAGTATGACTAAAACGTAGAGCGCTCAAAATGCTAAGTAGAGCTGGAGTAACTAAAATAAATCCTAAAGAACCAGAAAAACCTGTATGAAATTTCATCTAAATGGATCTTCAGGGTAAGCTGAAAGAAAATTGAAAATCCGTTTAGTGGTTGTTTAGATTCATTTTATATATATATATATATATATATATATATATATATATATATATATATATATATATATTTATTTAAAAATATGATTCCAACTCATGACATAAGAAGTCTCATGTTTCAAAAACAAGAGCCAAAAGGAGAATATAATTATTTGAATTAAATTGAGTCAAAATAAGCTCTTTTCCATCTTCAAGCGAAATTTTTTATTCCCCAAAATTTCGCTTGAAGATGGAACAGAGCTATACTTTAACTCAATTTATTTAGACAAATAATTATATGTATGCTCTACTTTTGTATCGAGCACTATTTTTTAAAAATAATAACTAAAATACTAAGGAACTTTGGATTATTTACCTAACCAGTTCCTTCCTATTTTCTATATATTTTCAGGCAGAGCAACTTGTTTATTTGGAATATCAATTAAAACACAAGTAATGCAGGTATACATGTAATTCTTTGAACTGCAACTAGTTCAACATTTAAATTTTATTTTTTACCAGTTTTAAAGATGATATCAGTAAGATGGCGTCCATTCTTCTCTATACACTGAGTCAATGTTTTGGGGTGACCTTGCTGTTCGTGGGAGGCCAAGTTTCTTTTTCTTTACATCACCCGTTTCCCTGAAGTTGTTTACCCCTGAAACAATCGACTGCCGGCCAGGAACACGACCACGGGGGGCAATATTGAAATGTCTACGGAATGCACGTTGCGTTGCGACGATTGAGCGACCCCTTGAAAAAAAATGCCTCAACAGCGAAAGCGCGTTCCAACTTCGTCCACTCCATGATTCTCACTGGAGTTCCTGAAAAATAAACAAAAAATAAATAACGCACGTTCAGAACAAAACTTTAAGCCCCACCCTCTCAAATAAGTCCATCCCTACCATCCTTGGAGCAAGCATCGCTTTAGGGCGCCAAATTTAAATAAAAAGTTGTTCTGCCCCATCCTATATATATATATATATATATATATATATATATATATATATATATATAGGGTGGGGCAGAGCAAAAGTAGTGCATAAATATATGTTGTATAAGGTCTTTTTTTAAATCTGGAAGTACTTTCGACTGTACATTCAGTCATCCTTAGGCATGGAAATTATTTTGTTTTTTGTAAATCCAGGTAGCATTAGCGACGAAAGATTAAATGCGAATCGAAAGATGTATTTTTAGAAATGTGTTATTGTTAACTGATACAAACTTTTGGAGAGTACAGTCGCAACGCTAAGGTTGAATATTTTTTTTAAATTTAATAGTGCGTTTTTTACTAATATGGTAATTTGAGAATTTTTTTGTAGTAGGAGTTTATCAGTCAATGTGGCATGAACTAAATAGTTCAATAAATAATGTAAAGAGCTGTTATCCTGAAAAAAAAACACGTCGGATCAGTTCCTTTAAATCAAATATGTGGTTAAGAGTTTTCGCCATTTTATATCATTAAATTTACTAATCTATTTTTTTATATGAATGATACATTGTAATATAAATTGAACTGCACACTATTATATATATATATATATATATATATATATATATATATATATATATATATAAAGAAATATAGTCTTAACGTGTGCTATATTTATGGGATAAAGTGCTCAATATCAGAGATAGAGCGTGTGTAAATATAAAAGTGAACATAGAAGTCAACACTTAGAGGCGACAGTCTGTTTCATGCTATATGTGGCCTGACGATTGCATATAGCATGAAACAGACTTGTTGACTTCTATGTTCACTTATATATATATATATATATATATATATATATATAAATCTTATAAGTATAAGAAACTATACTGGCTCGGAAAACCTTTGGTGTATTGATTTGCAAATAACGAAGCCAATACCAAATGGGGAAAAAAGGTATAAAAAAAAAGAACCAAGAACATGTAAATTAGCCGAAAATAATCGTCCTTCCCTGACGATCCAAATAGGTGAAACCTTGCTAGGTTTGTCTGGCTCTCTAGATTTAACTATATATATATATATATATATATATATATATATATATATATATATATATATATATATATAGGCCCATGCAAATCCATAAGAGGTGTGAAATAAGTCTAACAATGGGCAAAACAGAGGCCGAGCAGTCATAAAATTATCTATAAAAAAAAGGTATGGTACCTAAAAAAAAATCTATGAGAGCATGTTACAGAGATTTGCTGTGCATTCCCCAGTCCGATGCAACTGTGAAGAAGTGAACTGCCGAATTCAAATGGATCATCAGGACAGTACAAAAAAGATGACCCGCGGTCAGGTCGTCCAAAAACGGCAACCACTGATGCCATTCAGTGTATGGTTTTGATGACTGACGATTTACTGTCCAGCACAGACAGCAAAATCCATTGGCGTTCGTTCTGATTCTCTCCATATTGTTTTAACTGAGATCTTCAAGATCAGCAAGCTGATGGATCCCAAGATGGGTCCCAAGAATGCTGACACCAGGAGAGAACCTGAAAAGGGTTGACATTTCTAGAATACTTCTCTCTTGCTTCCTGGCTGACACTAAGAATTTCCAATGTTGATGAGTATCTCAAGAATGAAACCTGGGTTCACGAGTTCGAACCTGTATCAAAGATTCAAAACAAAAAGTGGAAAAAAAGTTCAACCAGGCAGCGTCAGTTGATTTCTGTTTGGGCGGGGATTCTGAAGGGGTAATCATGATAAACTACCTGAAAAAGGTAAAAACTATTAATGAACAGTATTATGCATCAGAATTAAGATAACTGATGGAGCTGCTCATTTCAAGCGGAGCAGTGGCAACACAGAAGGTGACCCGCGGTCAGGTAGTCAAAAAACTTCAACCACTGATTCCATTCACCATATGGTTTTGGATGACCGACGTCTTACTGTCCAACAGATAACAAAGTTCATAAGCGTTAGTTCTGATTTGGTCCATACTGTTTCAACTAAGATTTTCAGCATCAGCAAGCTGTCTGCAAGATAGGTTCCAAGAAGGCTGACACCAGAGAAGAAACCTGAAAAGGGTTGCCATTTCCAGGACACTTCTCAGTCTGACCATGAGAATTTCCACCGCTGATAAGTATCTCAAGATGAGACCTAGGTTCACCACTTCACCGCTGTGGAGGCGTTTTTGGAGGACCAGGAGGTCACCTTCTTTCATGGTGAGATTGCAATACTTAAGCCTTATTCATTAAATGAATTGATGTCAAGAGAGTCTATATTGAAAAAATATTTGAAAACTGTCTTGTCTCTTCAGCTCATTCTGGAGAGGCTTACAACCTTTTTTGAACGACACTCGAATATATATATATATATATATATATATATATATATATATATATATATATATATATATGATTATTGCTGAAATTTAAAAACAAAGCTCATATTAAATTCAATCAGTATTTTGTCTTGTGACGATAAACCAGATAAGATGACCAGTTTTGGATGTCCGACGTCTTACTGTCCAGCACATAGCAAAGTCATATAGGAGTTCTGATTCGGTCCATATTGTTTTAACTGAGATCTCCATTGATCAGCAAGCTGTCTGCAAGATGAGTTCCAAGAATTCTGACACCAGACCAGAACCTGAACAGGAGTGATGTCAAGAGAGACTATATTGAAAAAAATATTTGAAAATTGTCTTGTTTCTTCAGCTCATTCTGGGTGAGACTTAGAACTTTTTTTAACGAATGACTCGAATATATATATATATATATATATATATATATATATATATATATATATATATATATAATTTTCAAAAAAACCCACAAGACAAATTAAGGTATAATATGACAACTCAAAAATTTTAGTTTGTTGCAGACGCGTTTCGCCTTCCGACTTCTTCAACGCAAAAAATGAAATCGAAAGTTTTTTTGAATGAAATATATTTACATTACAAAATCCAAAAAAAAAATGAGAGACGCTTCTTTTAAAGCCTCGTTCTGGTTAATGTAAACTTCCTTTGTACTAAGATTCTTTTTTCTTTCCATGTCGACAATATAGTTAAATTCACAAATCAATTCTGTGCCTGAAGGAACGTCTGGTTAGCAAGGTCGATTTTAACGTACCTAAACTGGTATAGCACGTCAGACTATATGACGGTTCCGTATAGGATACAGACTTGATTCCTGTCGGAGGACGCATATTTTCTATGAAATTTCTCAGGCATTCAGGCCGGTAAATGTTGTTAATACTGTTTATTATAAACAGAGCATTTACTTAAATATTTGTGTCTATATAAATAACGTATAACATATATATTCCATTTCTTTTTCTCGTTGTTGTTTTTAACTGTATCATACTGTATTAGCAGCATTTTATGAAGGCAGGTAATATTTGTATGATTATGGAACTAAATTTACCGTAGAGTATTCCGTATTTACTCCACTTTCAATATATTTTCAAATTAAGTTCGATTTAAGGAATGCGGTTCTGATTAAAAGTGAAAATAAAGTAATTCAAGGGTAGAAAATGTGGAGAATGTGCCCTAATTTTGAAATCCTCTGCGGTAAATTCATATCAAGGATCATACGATATATTCACTTTCATCACAAAGCAAATGCCGATAAAATTTGGTGTAATTAAAAACATCATAGATTAAAAAATATAAAAGGGATAAAAAATGAACCGTTTTTTTTCTCTTTCTATTCTCTCATTTATTTAACACATTATCTATCTATCTATCTATCTATCTATATCTGTTCATATCTATCTATCTATCTATCTATCTATCTATCTATCTCTGTTCATATCTATCTATCTATCTATCTATCTATCTATCTATCTATCTATCTATGTCAGTCTGTTCATATCTATCTATCTATCTATCTATCTATCTATCTATCTATCTATCTATCTATCAGTCTATTCGCATCTATCTAACCTAGCCTTCTAATAAATCTCTATCAAACCGTGTCTTTTCATATCTATGTATCTATCAATCTATCTTAACTAGACTTTTCACAATTCTCTTTCAGACCTTGTGTTATCATATCTATCTATCTATCTATCTATCTATCTATCTATCTATCTATCTATCTATTTATCTATCTATCTATCTATGTCAGTGTCTTCATATGTATTTTTAATACAATTTCATGCAAGGCGTTAATGCCAGTAAGAATCAAGCGGCTACTTGGAGTGGAAGACAATAAAAACGGGAAACCCATTCCTAAACCGGAAAACAAAGGAAAACCTCTACTTTTCTTCAAAATTCCAAGGAGGTGCATGAACCGGACGGTAGACGAAGCTGTTTACTCTTATTGCGGTAAAACAAATAAATTATATGAAATTTCAGAGTTTAGGAGAGGATGTTAGAAGTATAGAATTGAAAAAGACTTTAGTAGGAAGCCATTCTTAACAGGAAACAGGGGATAAACGTCTACTCCCATTAAAATATTTCGGGAGTTAAAATATCACACATCAGATTTTGAAGAGAAATTTATTAATGTTGTTATTTAAATATTTAAGGTGGAATTAATTTAGAAGCAATTAAATCATCTCTCTTCTCTCTCTCTCTCTCTATATATATATATATATATATATATATATATATATATATATATATATTTCAGACTGATTAGATCTATCTATATATCTATCTAGCTATCTATCTAATCTAGTCTTCTCATATCTGTCTATCTATTTATCAGTCTATCTACTTACATACCTAACTTAGTTTTTTATAAGTCCCTAATATACTCTTTTCATATCTATCTATCTCATTCACTTGATTATTTATCTACCTATCTCAGTTTTTATCTATCTATGTATCTATGCATAGATAGATAAATAAATAGATCTAATCAGATAGATAGATAGCTTTATATATATACATATATAATTTATTCAATCTCTCTCTCTATATATATATATATATATATATATATATCAGTCTGATTAGATCTATCTATCTTTTTAGTCTTTTCATATCTACCTACTTATATATGTAACTTATTTTTTCATACATACTCTTTTCATTATCTTCCTCTCTCTCTCTTTTCTCTCTCTCTCTCTATATATATATATATCTATCTATCTATCTATATATATATATATATATATATACACACACACATATATAACCCTGTATTTTGTGACATATATAAATATGGACAGGAACGCACACAGATGCATACACACATCGTTATTAGGAAACCATTCGACTGACCCTAATAGGGAAACCTGATATGACCATTATAAACCGATTTCCCGGCTCAATGTGGGACGACACCTGGCGGAATTATTTGGCAACTTGAACCAATAAGAAATATAAACATACAAAAAAAAAAAAAAAAAAATAAGGATGGGAAGAAGAAAAGGCAATAAGTTTGGAGGTAGAGGGTGATGAAAAAATCGTAGTGTGCCAGGTATGGGAAAGATGAAAACATTTGCCCCCAGTTAAAAGAAAAGAAAAAAAAAATATTGGGGTGAAGAAAGATGAGAACTTGAAGGAATATCCCTGTTTGGGAAATATTGGAAAATGAAGTTGATGCTAGAATATGAGAAATGAAAAGATGAAAATAAGTCGGAAGGAAAACAAAACAAAAAAAAAAAAAAAAAAACAACGGGGAAAAAAAGTGAATTAAAGAAAGAGAGAAAGAATGAAAGTGAACAAGTGGGGAGGGAGATGAAGAAAGTGAGCACTGAACAGAAAGAAAGAGAAAGAGTACCATCGTCATCATCTTGCGGCCTCAGCCGAGATTGAACTCACTACACCTTTCCAGTATTCCTTATCTGTCATACTTACTTTGATTGGTGTAGTTCGTAATCTTACTTTGATTGGTGTAGTTCGTAATCATGTCAAATAGCTGAATTCTTGCTGCTTCGCTCGGGCTATCAAGGGTGTTTTTATCGTGACACCATCACAAAATGGATTGCCAACCAAGGCTCAGAGAGACTCCATTCACCCTCCTCTCTAAAAGCAGGTTTGAATTCAGAGTTTTCCTTCTCCTAGACCAGTTGCCATCCAAGGCTATAGAACCCAGTCTGTCCCGCTATTTACCCATAGCTGGAGGGAGAAGAAAGAGGATTCACACCTTTCCCACGGGTGTTAACACGTAAGTGAATGTAATGGATTCGACTGGAATTCGAACTTGGCTCTCCGATTCCTCAATCCAAGCCGCTACCCATTACTCCACCGTGCCTCCTACTCCTAAAGAGTACCAGAGAGAGAGAGAGAGAGAGAGAGAGAGAGAGAGAGAGAGAGAGAGAGGTGAATGGACAACGAGAAGGAGAGAAAAGGAAGATAAAAAGAATAATGTAGGGAATATGGAAAAAAATTAAAAAAAAAAACAGAATGAGAAAGATAAATAGAAGAGGTACTAGAGAGAGAGAGAGAGAGAGAGAGAGAAGATGAGATTGTTGTGAGAGGGAGATAAGGAATAAAATAAATAAAAAAAAAAGGGGGAAAACAGAATGAAAATGAGGATGGGTGAAAAATAAGAAGAGAGAGAGAGAGAGAGAGAGAGAGAGAGAGAGAGAGAGAGAGAGAGAGAGAGAAGATGAGAGATTGTGGATTGTGAGAGGGAGAGTAAGGAGTGATAAAATAAATAAACGTAGAGAAAGTGGGGAAAACAGAAAGAAAAAGAATGAGGATGGGTGAAAGAGTAAGGGAAGTTGTATTAGAGAGAGAGAGAGAGAGAGAGAGAGAGAGAGAGAGAGAGAGAGGAGTGGAAGAGGTAGAGAAACAGAGAGGGGAATAAGAGAGGGAGAGAAATGGGAGATAAAATTAATAATGTAAGGAATACGGGAAAAACAGAGAGAAAATAAATGAGAATGAGTGAAAGAGTAAAGAAACAGTACTAGAGAGAGGGGGAGAGAGAGAGAGAGAGAGTGAATTGCGGGAAGGAAAGAAAGGGGAAAACGAAGAGAAAAAGGATGAGAATGAGCGAAAAGAGAAAGGGAAAGAGTACGAGAGAGAGAGAGACAGAGAGAGAGAGAGACAGGCAGAGACAAATAGGATTTCGAGAGGGAGAGAAAGGAGAGCTAAATGGATAAAGTTAGGGAATATGTGAAAAACAGATAGAAAAAGGTTGAAAATGTGTGAAAAAGAAAAAGGGAAAAATTCTCGAGTCAGAGAGAGAGAAAGAGAGAAAGAGAGAGAGACAGAGACAAAGACAGAGAGGAATGCGAGAGCGAGGGAAAGGGGGAAATAAAGGTAGGGAATGTGGGAAAACAGTGAGAAAAAGAATGAGTGAAAGAGAAAGAGAAAGAATGCATTACAAATGAAGAACGAGATTGAACGATTTGTTTTTTACGGCTTATCGACCCTTTGTGTATTATTTAATGACAACTTATTTTCGCTTGTAAAATAATACATTTTATTTGCGTGTGATTGCTGCATCATTTACGATGATTAGTTAATAAATATGATTTTTCCAAATACAATTTCTACTATTTAAGCCATAGCTGGGGAACCCCGGAGAAATTCTCAACTTTCCCAAGCGTATTTACGCGTAAGTGAATATAACAAACCAAACTGTATTCCGGACAACAAGAAAGACGACGGAGAGAGAAAGAGAAAGAGAGAGCGGGCGGGGGAGAGAGAGGGGAAGAGAGAGAAAGCGGGAGGGACAGAAAGATAGACATATAGAGAGAGGGAAACGAGAGGGAGAGAGAGGGCAGGGAGAGAGAGAGTTCCAGAGAGAGATAGATATAGAGAGAGACAGGGGAGAGAGAGGGATATATATATATAATATATATATATATATATATATATATATATATATATAGACAGAGAGAGAGAGAGGTAGGGGAGAGAGGGGTGGACGGAGAGAAAGCGGAAAGGAGGGACGGACAGAAAGATAGACATATAGAGAGAGGCAACGAGAGGGAGGGTGAGGGCAGGAGGAGAGAGAGGTGGGAGAGAGAGAAAGTGGGAGGGAGGGACAGAAAGAAACATAGACATATATAGAGAGGGAGCCAGAGTGAAGTGCGTAAGAGTTAAAGGGAGGGAGACGAAAAATGTGGAACAGAAAAAGAATGGGGACAGAATGATAGAGAAAGAGAATGAGTAAGAGTGAACGAGAAGAAGAAGTGTGAACTGAGGGGGGAGAGAGAGAACTATAAAAGAGAAAGAGAAAGGTTAGTTGAAATAGAATGTATATAACGAGGGAAAAAGGAAAGAAAGAAAGAAAGAAAGAAAGAAAGAGCGCAAAAAGTGATTGAGTGTGAGAGAAAGAGAAAGACCGCGACAGAAAGGGAGAAAGATAGAGATAGATATAGTCGCATAAGAGGGACAGAGAAGGAGACATAAAACTTGCAAGCTAGTTAATGAGTTAAAACCAGAAATCTAGTGTCTGTGTGTGTGTGTCACAGAGAGAGAGAGAGAGAGAGAGAGAGAGAGAGAGAGAGAGAGAGAGAGAGAAAGAAAGAGGAAGAGAAAAGAGAAACGAAAAACGAAAGAGGAACTTAAAAAGAGAGAAAGGAGAAACGAAAGACGTAAGGTAGAAAATAAGAGATAAAGAAAAGTGTAGGCGGGAAAAATGGAGAAGAAGACATCGGGTGAGAGAGGAAGAGAGAAAGAGAAATGAAGAAGGAGTAAAATACAAGAAACAGAGAAAGAGAGAGAGAAAGAGTAAACGATTAAAACACAATTGTGAATAAAGAAAAAAGAAAGAGAAAAGAAAAAATAGTGAAGTGTGAAAAATAATGCAGTCGATGAGTGGATGGTAGAATGAAAGAGAATGAAAGAGAATGAGATAAATGAAGAAAAAGAGAGAGTTTTAAAAGAGAATGAAGAAGAGAGAATAAAGAAATAAAAAATGGAAAGAAAAAGCAGTGTGACCTAGAAAGATAATGGCCGTCAGAAAGATTGATTCGTTTTATATGGTTTATCAACCCTCAAGCCAGAAACCATTTTTAAATTTTAAGAATTTTTTTTTTTTTTGTGATAATACTCATTTTACTGATATAAGTTTTACTAATTAACCCATAGCTGGGGAGAGAAGAAGTGCATTCACAATTTTCTCTTTTTCGCAATTTGCGTGTAAGTGAATATAATGAACTCAAGGGGAATTAGAACTTGGCTCTCCGATTAAGAAAACCGAGCCATTATGCATTATACCACCCGCACATCCAATCTGCAGCACCTGGTATTCCCAAGCGGTCACCCATCTAGGAACTGACCAGGTTAGACGTTGCTTATTAATCACAATTAGAGAGAAGAGAATGGAAGAATAAAAAAGAAAGAAAATGAAAGAACGGAAGAAAGAGGACGTCATTGAGAGGGAAGGAGAGAAAGATAAAGTTCAAAAGGAATCCTTTTGTGTCCCTCTCTCTCTTTCAAATAATTTGAATAATAAAAAATAAAGAAAAGGAAAGTATAAGAGAAAATATGAGAAAAAAGAAGAAAGAAAATAAAATGGGAAAGAAGGAGAAATGGAGAAAACGAGAAAAAGAAAGACATTCAAGACGACAGAGAGAGAGAAGAGAGAGAGAGAGAGAGAGAGAGAGAGAGAGAGAGACAGATAATCCAATAGAACAGAATGAGAGAGAGAAAGAGATTAATTTAGATTAAAGGGATTTTTGGAAATAGGATAGAAAAAAAGAAATAATCGGTAGAAATTGATGAAGAATTCAGCAAATGAAGCCTTCCTAATCCAGTGGAGATTTTGTCAGTCACAAACACAGGATTATATATTTTGAGGCAAAGAGAAAAATGAAAGAGGCGTAGGACTGATACTAGATCAAGACATGAAGAAATGCGTTCTGGGATACTATCAGTTATATGATAGAATTCTTATCGTTAAACAGAACGGAAAGCCTTTCAATATGTCCATCATAGTTATGTATGCTCGGGCAGCACAAAAATTCTACACTACGCTCGTCAACGCCAAAATTTACCTTAAATCTCAAGAAATTATAATTGTCATAAGAGATCTGAATGCGAAAGTAAGCAACGAGAGTTATAGTGAAGTAGTTGGCAAAATTTGACTAGGAACCCTTCATGAATGCGGTGACAAATAGGTCGAAAGATGTACGGTGAATGACTAGATCGTAACCAACATCTGGTTTCAAGAACTCCCAAGACGAATATGGACATGGAGAAGCCAAGGAAGAAAAACAAAAATACAAATCGATTACAAGAAATTCAGGAATGCAGAACCTATTCAAGTGCCGACAGCGGAATCGATCACCTTCCATTTAGGCGTAAACTTAGAATAAAATTACGGACATTGAAGAGGCCAAAAGGCAGCACCCAAAATTGCTACACGATTCTTGAATGACTCGATTTTGGAGGAGAAATAACTGGACAAAAATTAAAATAGAAACCCGAAGTGGGACACGTTAAGAGAATCTTCATTGCCATCGGCAAACGAGATCACCCCAAATCAAAGAAAAAAAATGAATAGATGACAAATGATTGTTTTGTTTTGTTCTACAGCATAACAACCTCAATGGGTTATTTAATGCCGACAAGATTTTTTATTGCTGGTAATATTTTTGTTCAAAGATGTATTGCTGGTAATATGTTTTTTCTTTCAAAAATGTGTTCTTGGTAATATTTTCCCAAAAAGTATTGCTGGAAATCACCCACTAACGATTGGAAAATAAAATATCCTCGCAAAGTTTAAAATGATTTTTAAAAATGAAAAAGATTTAATGAAGCTTTCAATTTAGCTTTAAATGAAAGCTAAAGGATTAAATTTACTATACCCATTAAACAAAATACTGGTGTATTTCAAACAGAAATTATATTGATTGGAATGAAGTTACATTTTTTTCAGTAAATTCGATCACGTTCGTTATTTTTTAGACATTTGTAAACAAAACTTATCTTTCCGTTTTAAAAACTTTGCAAAATAAAATATAGATTTCTGAAATGTCATTTGAAGAAAATTAGCAAATTTAAAGTTAAGTTAATCTGATTTGAAGCAAATATTACTTATTTACAGCATAAAAGGTTTTACGCAATCATTTAAACATGGCGTCCTGTTTTTCGTGATCATAATTTTATCTATGTTGTAGCAGACATCAATTTTTATTAGCGGTTTTTTTTTCTCGTAAGTGGGGACAGCCCTTATAACACGTGACCTTTTATTAATAGATATATCAATTTGTACATCCATATTTCAGAAATTCTGCATCGATATACATATATAAAAGCAAATCGAAATTCTTTTAAAAATATTCGGTGTCTTCAGATTGTAATCAGCTTTAAAATATATGATTAGTAAATATAGTTTTACGTAATAACAATATTTCCTAAAAATTATCTGATGGAAAGTGAACTTTGAAAGATTTAAAACTTTATGAATTATTCAATTTTAAATTGTAAAAAATGAAAACAAATCTTGTAAAAACAATTTTTCATCGAAAAAAGTTTTTCTTCAGAAAATATTGTCTTTAATATATATTGTATATGAAAGTAATTCAAAACGTCTCTAATTAAATAATGTCTTAATTTTACTGCGTTTTTTATTTTTCGATTACTTATTTTGGGTAAGAACCTGTTCGATTTAGCAAAATAAAATCGGTGATATAAATTCTTCAAAAAATTCTGCTTTTAACTAATGTAGTCACAACAAATTATTTTGATGAATTTCTGAAGCTTTTATAAAATGAAGTAAGAGGAAGAAAAATGTGTAAAATCATATTTTACCAAGAATTTCTAATAAAAACATTAAAAAATAATTGTATTCATTTGTGAATAAGTTCTGAAAATTTCATTAAACTCAGAGAATTATTTGATTTTTACAAGAATTTCTAAAAAAAGGGCTAAAATTTACTATGTTGAAAGTTACTAGAACCGCAGACGCAAGAAATACAAGTCTTTTTTTAATCAAAATTTCGAATGTTGTAAAAAGGAGCAAAAAGAATTAATTAAATAATAAAAAAAATACTTTGATCGTTCCTTTTAATAATAACATAAAGATTTTGATGTTAAAACTGTTTTCCTTCCGTTTGGGGCATGTTTTCATCATGTTATGGTGTTTTTTTAGCGATCTTGTGAAGGTACCTAATATATGGACATCAGGTTTACTCTGACTTTGCAAAAATGGATCTACTTGTAAGAAATTAAATGGTTCCCAAATTTTTTAAGGCACATATATGAGTCGATTTGTATGTTAAATAAAATGCCTTTACATTCGGAAGATGGCGCTGTTGTCTACTGACAGGAAGTCAACAAAAATTTGGAAAACTTGTTAAAACTTTAAAAAAACAGATGAAACTGCAAAAATCATTTCGTAATGAAGTTGTGAAATAAAAATTATACACTAAATTAATGTTTGCTAATCTGTGGTTAAACTGGGTCATGGCAAATTTCAGGTGGGCCACAGAAGTTATATAATTTTTAATGGGCCACAGATTATGAGTCACAAAATGGAAGTACTTTTTTACTGTATAATAATTTCACGGGCCATAATAAAATGCTGGGTTCAAAATGAGCCATGCCTTAAATAAGGTTGGGAACCACTTCTCTAAATGAGACTTAAAAATACTTATCACGATATCAAAATATTAAAATGCATAAACATGATTCTCAACGCGTGGGAAGTTACAAAACTGCGCCATCTGAAGAGTATGTGTTGATTAGCTGCGTCGATTTACAAAGCTTGCCGTTTGATTTTTTTTTTTTTTTTTTGATTTTTCAGGCTTTTGGATATTTCAGGCTTTTGGCCTATTTTTTTCAACATGGTTTTTGCCTATTTTTCAGGTTTTTGCCATTTTTAAGGTTTTGCCTTCCTTTTTTTAAAAGCCTATTTTTCAGGCTTTTAAGATATTTTGCCTATTTTTTCAGGCTTTTTTAAAATATTTCAAAAAAAATTTTATTTTTCAGGATTTGGTCTTTTTATTTTCAGGCTTTTTTTGGATTTTTCAGGCTTTTCCCTTTTTTTTTCAGGTTTTTGCCTATTTTTCAAGCATTGGATTTTGCCTATGTTTCTAGCTTTGGACCTTTGCCTATTTTTCAGGTTTGGGACTTTTGCCTATTTTCAGGCTTGGGATTTTTGACTATTTTTCAGGCATTGAATAGTTCGGAGTCGGCTTATATGTGATTTTTTTATTAGACTGCCGCTTACTTTCTGCATGAAAAAGACAGTGAAGACAGAAAGTTCTAATCACATAAAAAATACTGCATTTAATCAAGAGTTTTAAGGACGCATTTCAGTCGATTTGTATGTTAAATAAAATTCGGAATTATATTAGTTGGTGCAAAAATAATGACGTAATAATGTCGTCTTTTGACGTATTTTTAACGTGAAAAAACGACATTATTACGTCATTATTTTTGCACCAACCTAATATTTGGAAAATGGCGCTAAAAAAAAAATTAAGAAAATTGTTCAAAATTTAGAAAACAGATGAAATGGCAAAGAAATATTGTGTAATTGTGTTTTGAAACGAAAAAAAAAACTATGCTATAAATTAGGAGTCGTAAACATTTTGAAGAGAGCGGGCCAGACAGCTAGACAGTGTCTCGGAGGAGAGTAATGATGTCAAAAGTACAATAATAAAGTCTCTCAATCTTAGGCCAGAAGGCTGCCTTGGTCTGGAGGTTTAAAGAATAAAACAACAAAGTTAATATTTTATCATTTAAACAAGCTTCCTTCTTTTCGTTTCTTTTTATGTGCCGTGTCCCTTCAGGACGTAGTCGATCATGGCTCTCCACTTCCCCCCCATCTCTCGTAACTTCCACTAAGTTTCGTCCCTCTGCCACCTCCCACAGACCCTGTTCAGTCATCAACTTACTATGTCATGTGTTATTTTCCCTTGTTTCCATTTCCCTCTATTCGCCCTTTGAGTATCAGATTCTCTAGGACCTCCTTTCTCATTACATGTTCCAGAAATTTCAGCTGCCTCTTCCTGATGTTAAGTATAAGCCTCCCCCTTGTTTGCATCCTCTCCTAGATTTCATCGTTGATCACGATTAGCATCCTTCTGCAGAACCATACGTCCGTCGCCTCGAGTCTCTTCTTGACCTTTTAAGAGACCGTCCAAAATTCGCTGTCTTTAAAAAGGACAGATGTCACGTAACAGCTCAATGCTCTTTTCTGTTACCAAAGAAATCGTCCTGTCTCGCAATACTCTGGCCAGCTTTTGGAATGCGCCCTTGGCCATCCCAATACGGATCTCGGTGTCGCAGTTAAGTTAAGTCCTGGAATTGATCCTTTTGTAATGCGTCCTTTTAAATATGGTTGATGTC
Organism: Acanthosepion pharaonis; assembly: GCA_903632075.3. Taxonomy (NCBI): domain Eukaryota; kingdom Metazoa; phylum Mollusca; class Cephalopoda; order Sepiida; family Sepiidae; genus Acanthosepion; species Acanthosepion pharaonis. The sequence goes on along the minus strand of CAHIKZ030002319.1, from coordinate 190,757 downwards.
CATTTTTGAACAATGCATTTGAATGCGCCCTCAAATCCCATTACGGATCTCAGTGTCGCACTGAAGTCTTTGACCATCCCAATTGATCCTTTTGGAATGCGTCCTTGGCCATCCCATTGCTATAAATTAGGAGTCAGGAACCTTTTGGAGGGAATAGACCAGACAGCTATGCAGTGCCTCGGAGGAGAGCAATGATATCAAAAGTACTATAATAAATTGTCTCGAGGTTTAAAAAAAACAATGAAGTTAATATTATATCATTTAAACAAGGTTCCTTATTTTACAGCAGGAAAAACAAGAAAACGACTAACACAATCAACAAAAATATAAATTCCTTACTGCGGGACGGATGTGGCTCGGTGACCGAGGTTTTGCCGACCCCTGTTCTAAGTGATACTGCTTTACCCTAAATAAGGCGATAAAGCCACTGAGACACAAAATGTTATTCGAATCAATTCTGATTTGAGACATCTAAAACCATTTCTTGATGTCTAAATCTTAGGAAGGAAGGAAGGAAGGAAGGAAAGAAGGAAAGAAGTTATGAAGAAAGGAAAGAAGAAAGGAAGGAAGGAAGGAAGGAAAGAAAGAAGGAAGAAAGAAAGGAAAGAAGGAAAGGAGGAAAGAAGGAAAGAAAGGAAGAATGGAAAGAATGAAGGCCAGAAGGAAGAATGGAAAGAAAGAAAGAAGGAAGGAAGGAAGGAAGGAAGGAAGGAAAGAATAAAGGCCAGAAGGAAGAAAGGAAGGAAAGAAAGAAGAAAGAAAGGAAGGAAGGAGGGAAGGAAGAAATGAAGAAAGGAAAGAAGGAAGGGCAGAAGGAAGAAAAGAAGGAAGGAAGGAAGGAAGGAAAAGAAAAAAAAGGAGAAAAAAAAAGAAAGAAAAGGAAGGAAGGAAAAAAGGAAGGAAGGAAGGAAAAAGAAAAGAAAAGGAAGAAAAGAAGGAAGGAAGGGATGGTGGGAAGGTAATGAAAGAAATTAGAAGGAAAGGAAGGAAAGAAAAAAAAAAGAAAGAAAGAAAGAAAGAAAGAAAGAAAAAAGGAAAGAAAGGAAAGAAGAAAAGAAAAGGAAAGAAAAGAAGAAAAGAAAAGAAGAAAAAAGAAAGGAAAGAAGGAAGGAAGGAAGGAAAAAAACTAGAAGAAAGGGAAAGGAAAACAAAGGAAGAAGGAAGGAAGGAAGAAGGAAGGAAGGAAGGAAGGAAGAAGGAAAGAAAGAAGGAGAAAGAAAGAAAAGAAGAAAGGGAGGTAATGAGGAAATTAGAAAGGAAGGAAGGAAGGAAATAAGAAAATTTTGAAGAAAGAAAGAAAGAAAAAAAAAGAAAGAAATTAAGGAAGAAAAGAAGAAAAGAAGGAAAAAAAGGAAAAGAAAAAAGGAAGGAAAAAAGAAGAAAGGAAAAATGAAGAAAAGGAAAGAAAAAGGAAGAAGGAAGGAAGGAAGGAAGGAAGGAAGGAAGGAAAGGAAGGAAAGAATGGAAAAAAAGAAGGGTTTTAAAAAAATGGGGGGTAATCCATTGTTTTTTAGGAAGGAAGGAAGAAAGGAAAGAAGGAAGGGCAGAAGGAAGAAAGAAAGAAAGAAAGAAAGAAAGAAAGAAAGAAAGAAAGAAAGAAAGGAAGGATGGAATGAAGGAAAACAGCTAACAAAGCGAAGAATAGAAAATATGTAAGAAAGAGATAGGAAAGAAGAAAGAAAAACAGAAAGAAATAACAAAGAAAGAAAGAATAATAAAAGAAAGAACACGCGAAAGGAAAGAGGAGAGGAAAGGTAAAAAAAAGAAGAAAAAACAGAAAAAGAAAGAAAAGACAGAAGAAAATAAATAAAGATTTTAAAAAAAGGCAATGGTGATGTAAAGAAAGGATATAAATAGAAATGAAAGAAAAACAATGAAGAAAGCAAGGAATGAGAAACTGACAGAAAAAAAGAAAGCAAGACAGGAAGAAAATGGAGAAAAAAGAGGGAAAGAAAAGAAGAAAAAAAACTGCTGCAAAATAAGGAAGGAAAAATAAGGAATTAAGTTAGAAAAAAAAAGGAGGAATATAAATGAAAATACAATGTTGTGATGGTGCTGGGGAATGAGATTTGTAGGGAGCTGAGGAGGGGTAAAGTCATTACCAGATTCGACTGGCCGATATCTTTTTACACTTACGTCAGGCTACATTAGCCAACCTCAAAGAATGGGCAAATTCTATAAACATGGCGCTGATATACTTCCGGTCTAACATGTCCGCCCTAAAAAGCGTACATTTTAGCTGGACCAGAGCTAATGACATTTTCATATCTCTGTCTCTTTACCATTATTTCTGCTAGAAAATGGGAAAGAAATCCAGTGTCTTTTATCTTATGCACCTGTTGGGTAGTGTTCATTACTAAACAGAATTTCATTAGTTTTTTCATATTTCTTACATTAAAAAAAAAAATCCAAAAGAACCCCCCACAAAAAAAAATATCTAAAAAAACACGCAATATCTTAGCGATTACTAAAATCTATATTATTAGAAATAATTCGGATTCTTTGTCCATCACAAGTGCGAATTTGTATGTGCGTATGTATTGTGCATACGTATAATTTTGTTGTGTGTGAGTGATTTGCATTGTTACGGAAGTGAAAATGGGTAAATTGGAAAACAAAATTGTTAGATATTTTATGACGGTCGTCTTCGAGTATAGAATCCAGAGGTTAGCAGTGAATATTTCGGAGACAGTAGGAAAGCGTAGTTCAGGTTAGCAGTGGATATCGCAACAAAGTAGCAGAGCGTAGTACTTCCTTCTGTTCATCTTCGCCTGACAAGTTGGCACTGGTCATTCGGGTAGGGTAAACAAAAATGGCCGCCTTTATACACGACGGATAGAATGTTCTGCGTCTTCTGATTGGTTAACCTTCTATTGGTAGACTATAAAGCGAGTCAAATTCATTTGGACCAACTCATAGTCATATATATATATATATAAATATATATATATATATATATATATATATATATAAAAACTGGGAGAAAAAACCTTGTTGAGCTTACCTTTATGAAAAGTTCATTAAAATAATTTTCGACAAACGTAAATGCAAGCGACAAACAAAAGTCATTGAATATGGGTAAATAAATGTATAATTTATTTACATATTGTTATGCAGTGGTTTTTCACAGTGATATATGGAAATTGTATTTGTAAAAGTCGGTCCTAAAATAGGTTCGACGTACAAAACGTTAGGAACTTGATATAATAGGTAATGACGCAGAGAAAATCTAGTTGTGGTCGCTGAAAAATAGTATCCGACTAACAGTCGTCCAACATCGACTGACCGAACCACTTTTATCGATATTCAGTCACCCCCCCACGAGGGCATCTGGTTACACAAGGCCAGTTTAACATTATATCTCCGAGACTGTGGGCTCGGCCAAAAATAATACCATTGAACCCGTATAAACGGGTTCAGGGTCAATTTAACACCCATGAGAATCCGACCTTCGGCGTAGAAGAATTTTATCCTCCCCGCCCGAACGCAGAGAGTTCAACCGATCAGCCAGTCGACTGACTGACTGACCAACTTTCAGAAATTATTCCTAAACTCCTTGTATTATAGGTGGGAGAATCTATTAACTATAGAAGAGGTGTTCCATATAAACTTACTTATATACAAAAAAACCCAAAAACTAAGGAACTTTATCGGTTGCTATTGGTCGGGCAACAGGGAAAGAGAATGGTGAAATTAGAAATGAAATGGACATTGGTGTTGGCTGTCGGTGGCTTTTCTCTCTCAGCGACATCGAACACTGATCTGTGTTAACAGTCTCTCGCTGAAAATTTTTCTTTTCAGCATGACGGTGTAAAACAAATCAAACGCTGGTCTGTTTGATGGTCTTTTCAGCAATTCCGGTGTTGATATCAAACGATGGTCTGTTTCGGGCCTGTTTGAATTCGAATATATATAGCCGTCAATCGGCTGGAAATTAGGAATAATATGTTGTGTATTTAAAGTTCTGACTGGTTGTAATATATTGTTGATTTTATTTTGGTTAAGGCTGGTATACGCGTGGAGCCAATGCGAGAAAACTTATTTACGCAGTCTGCTTTGAGTCGTAGAGCTGTCAACATCTGGTTTGTTTAGAAAAATGTAAGAGGCAAGACAACGTGCTTTTTTAGGCGATCATATATCTTTCGATACATGAGAGATTTTTACTCGCAGTAGGTTGCAGCGGTAAACAAGTGCCATCCAAGGCTATAGAATCCAGTCTCTCCTGCTATTTACTTTTAGCTGGAAAATTTTTTATTCATTGCCTTTCCCAAGGGTTTTATCACGGAAGTGAATGTAATGGATTTGACTGGAATTCGAACTCGGCTCTCCGATTCCTCAGTCCGGGCCTGCTCGAAGTATAGGGTTACTGAATCAGCTATGTGATATGAATGTCATAGTAAACGGAAGGTGAAGGTCACGAGGAAACATTTGACCTTTGAAAAATAGTTCGATTAAGATCATTTTACATTATTTAAATTTTTCCGATTCTCTTCTCCACATCTTTATTGTCATTTAACACGACGTTTCGGTTTTATTTACTCATTCAATCAGGTGATTGGAATTTATAACTGAACCCTTTAAGAAGGCCGAAGCGTACAACTGCCAAACGTCGTGAATATCACAATAAACATGAGGGCAAATTCCGAACAATGTAAATAATGCAAATAATTAAGTTCTCTCATCTCAGATATATATATATATATATATATATATATATATATATATATATATATATATATATATATATATATACATTATTCCCCACCCCAAAAAAATTTTTTATTTGAGTATTGCCAGACATGAACAAGTGGCAACACTGCGAGACAGTAACCTTGAGCAAGTAAACATTTCGCCATTTAGAATTCAAGATGAAATTCACAGTATCCCAGCTGAGATGTTGCAGCAGTCAATGAGGAATCTCAACAGCAGATTTCAAGAATGCATTTGTACAGGAGGACGCCATCTACAGGACGTAATTTTAAAAAATGAAAAATTCCATCATTGTTTCTTAAATGGCATGTTTTAAGGTTTCAATTACTATGAATAAAATATTTTTCTTCCATCATTCTTGGTTTTATTGGACTGTTAAAAAGTTCTATTTTTTGGGGTCACCATATATATATATATATATATATATATATATATATATATATATATATATATATATATACCGCAGTTTCAAGGAAGCATTTACACAATGGTTTCAGTACAATTTAATATAAAGAGCAACCTCGGTTCCCGAACGTATCACTTGTCGAATAAATCGGTTCTCGAACAACATTGCCGAAATGTGCCGAACCGTGTCGAACATTGCCGAACCGTGCCGAAACGTGTCGAACATTGCCGAACCGAGTTAACCCGAACGGAATAATTTCTGAGTCGCCTGCCGTGTTGTATACATTCGTGTTTTGTGCCGTGATTTTCTTTTGCAATTTTATTGGACTGACTTTTTTCTCCACATTGATTCCTATTGAAGAAATAGTTTCGGTTTACGAACATTTCGGGTTACGAACGGCCTTTAGGAACGACTTAAATTCATGAACCGAAGTTCCACTGTATATAAAAGCACGCTTACTCTTAAACATATAATTTGAGTGAAAATATAACATTGGAATGATAGATTCCCTTACCACACTATTTCGACAACGCCTACCCTGCGCTGAATATTAAAATCATAAAATTTAATTTTTTAAGCTTTAAAAAAGCAAGAGAATTATAAAATTTTATTGGATTTTAAAAAAAAAAGTATTCGGTAATAAATACAATTATAAAAAAAAAAAATATAGAAATATTTTAAGTGTGTCACTGAATTAAAACATACATGCGCACACCCAAAAACAATTTACATGGAATTGAAACGATGACTATTTTTTCTTTCGGTCTGACAAAAACTCTTCGATAACCGGAAAAGAGTATTAGCCATAATGTGCGCCATTTTAAAGTCATTTGTGTTTGGTTTGGTTTATTTTACGGGATATCAACATCAATGGGTATTTTATGCCGACAAGATTTTTATTGCTGGTAATATTTTTTTCAAAAGTGTATAGCTGGTAATATTTTTTTCTTCAGTAATGTATTACTGGTAATGTTTTTTTCAACAATGTATTGCTGATAGTTTTTTTTTTATGTATTTTTGGTAATAATGTATTGTTGGTAATAATTTTTTATGAAGTATTTCTGGGATTAAAGCCTATTTTTACACTTTCATAGAATTTTGACCCCAGTTTGGTGGGGACTATTTGCCCATAGCTATATCCCTAACAGGTGCTACCATAACCAGGTCAGGGGTGAAACAATTCTTATCAGAAATTAAGATGTGGTTCCATCGCTCCTCAAAACCTCCTGATCAGAGGCCTTGCTGTTGGATATAGTTTATCGTCTTACTGATGACGTGGATGTAGTTTATCGTCTTACCCAGGACGTGGATGTAGTTTATCGTCTTACTGATGACGTGGATGTAGTTTATCGTCTTACCCAGGACGTGGATGTAACCTTATCGTCTTACCCAGGACGCGGATGTTATTTATCGTCTTACCCAGGACGTGGATGTAGTTTATCGTCTTACCCAGGACGCGGATGTAATTTATCGTCTTACCCAGGAATGTAAAATATTACTCAGGACTTTATCGTTTATACAAAAAGGACGTATTTGTGTTTGGGGATACAGTCTTGCCAAATTAATTTAATTTTCTTTTTCATTATTTATTTTTTTATCAATTTTGTTAAGTATCCTAATTTTCAATGTTGGGTTGTAAAGGTCATGTTTCTTCCTCCCAAATCTATGATATTATACCTGAATATATGATACAGAATATTCACTCGTCTACATTCCAGTTTTCATAAGGTTCTATTCATATAGTTAAATACCCTACATACGAACACTAATGCATATGTCCCAATACTTAAATATACCTTGGACACTATTGTAAGTGGGAGTAATATGCTGTCTGAGTAGTTCACCACTAGCAGTTGTTTACCTACCTCACGCCGCTGGCGAGTATTATATTTTGCTGACGTTTACCATTTCATTTCCAACCATCGTTATGGTTATTCATCATTTGGTAACATATTCTAGGTTACAACACATAAAATACAAGTTTTATGGTAATTTAATGATATGTCCCGGAAAGGGATATATTTGATCGAAATAGCTAAGTCGTTTTGGCTACTATAACCAAGTAGCATACGGTAGCAGTATTCGACTGGTACTCGTCGTAGTCTCAGGTAATAGGTGTAGACCAATAGGATAGCCAACGGCGTAGTCCAATGGGCGTCGTCGTAGACTTAAACTCTGTCGTACCTACACGTCCGTCTGTATTTATGACGGACACCAGCCAATCATATTCCAGTGGAGGGGAACTCAGGCGTATGCATATTCCATTATATCATTTAATTAAGTACAATAATGGACCATATGCAATATAGGTGAACGATTCAAAGAGAAAACTGGAAATTTAATAGAATGTATCTAAATGCCTCTAGACAGCTGTCATAATAGATGATTTTATCGTAAATAAATCAACAATGTTTTAAGGTAATTTTTAGCATCAACTTGAGATCTTTCTTGTTATAAAAATGAATAATTTTATTTCAGCATTATAGATAAAAAAAAAAAGAAATGAACTTTTATATAGTGTTTTTTTTTTCAAGACTTAGCATTAATAAAAAAGAAATTCACGGATTTGGACGAAAAAAAAAAAAAAAAAGACCCCAGAATGATAGGAAAATCCGCGAACATTTTTCATCCTTTAATAATCACTTGAGCTTAGTTTAGTTTCTGATTTATATAAATGTAGATAGAAAAAAAAAGATAGCAGATAAGATAGCGAGGGTCCCAGAGCAATGCCCGAGGCCAGGTCGGTCGGATTCGAGGATAGTACGCACCGACCCTAGCAAAATTGTGATAATCGAAGAATGATGGCATTTTTGGTATGCATCTCATAATATATATATATATATATATATATATATATATATATATATATAAATAAATAATCACACATAGAATCAATCAGAAATATTAATGCGATTATTGATCATTTATATATATATATATATATATATATATTATATATATGCTCAACTCTCCCGTTGAATTCGACGTATGAGGGTCAAGCAGATCAGTTCCCAGGAAACCGACAACAGCACATGAGATTTGATTATAGTGGTGAAGGTTTCGTACAGGACCATCCACACTTTTTGAAAGGCCGAATACAAAGAACTGGTGCACTGCGTGGCACGAGGTCCCCAAACGACCCTTCGCAGGTTTTGAATTCAGAGTTGTCCTTCTCCTAGACTAGTTGCCATCCAAGGCTATAGAACCCAGTCAGTCCTGCTATTTACCCATAGCTGGAGGGAGAAGAAGAGGATTCACACCTTTCCCAAGGGTATTAGCACGTAAGTGGATGTAATGGATTCGACTGGAATTCGAACTCGGCTCTCCGATTCCTCAATCCAAGCCGCTCCACCGTGCCTCCTACCGCATGTGTTTGTGTGTATTAATTAATATCTTTGGCGCCATTTTTCTGAAAACAGACCACTTTAAGGCTCCATTGTAATAGTTTATTTCACCAGAGATCTTTTAAAGTACTCCGGATCTTCAGACATCACTTTCAAAAGGTGAAACGAAAAATGAAATGGAAATTTACACTTTTGACGGGTAGTATTAAATTTATGTAATTTAACAGAGACGGTAACGAGGAGTGGTGGGAGAGACATGGTCGAGTTTAGAGAGGGTTTATTTCAATATTTCTTTCTATCATACTTAGCATTGAGGAAGGAGGGACCAGACATTGACTTATTTAATCGGTCAACTTAACGGAAATGATATGCTGAAAGGGAAAGAGAGAAGAGAGGAAAAGAAAATGAAAAAAAGAAAGAAAGCAGTAGAAGAAGTAAAGAGAAAGATGATGTATTTAGGTTTTACGGAGGAAGAAGAGGTGGTATAGTTTTAAGCAATTTAATTAAATAACACATTTTTAACGTTTGATAGTAATTTACAAATAATTTAAGGATTTAATATGAGTTAAATACTCTATTTAAAAAACATATTGACAAAAAACACATTAAAAAATATGTAAAATATAAACGTTTACTGATAGTAATCTTTTAATATTGCAAATAACTGTATATATATATATATATATATATATATATATATGTGTGTGTGTGTGTGTGACTGTCAAAAAAGAGAGAGAGAGAGAATGAATTGGGAAATAACGACTGTTAATGGTCATCAATTTCAAGGAATTAGACCAGGAAACAGTAGTATTAAAAAATGCTCCATACACATATAAAATGATAACATACAGAGCTTTTAAGTATAGAAAATTAGGAAACCAGCTGATTTCGCTACCATGGTTTCAACCTTTCGGTCCCTTCAGGCGATTTTGTTCAGTTGATTTCCTAACGCTTTATTTTTTAAAATAAATTCTGATGAACTCTATTCATTCATATATATATATATATATATATATATATATATATAAGTGTGCGTGTGTGTGTTTATAAATATACATATTATCTCTCACCGTTTGCAGCACTCGAGGATACAAAAACGCAATCATCGTCAGGTAATGGCATTAATCGGACCATTACATAAATAGAATTTTAAAAATATATCTGTTTATCTTAAGTATTTTGGATATTGGCATTATTTCTAAAATATATATACCTTTAAAAAAATTTATATATATATATATATATATATATATATAATATTTTTTACAAAAATTATGAAAGCCATAATTTTTTAAAAATGAATAAGCGCACAACGTTGCCTGTTGTAGAAGCCCACATATTTTATATGAAATGAAGAAAATTGTACAGATAAACAACCGCGGCCTGTATCGCGATGACGGACCGATGATACTGGCTTTTCTATAATTATAATATGCTCTACTCTGTATCGAGCGCTTTTTTAACAATAAACGTAAAAGAACTCTGGATTATAAATCTAACTGTTTTTTTCTTTATATATATATATATATATATATATATATATATATATATATATATATATATATATATAAAATTTTCATATATATTATATATATATATATATATATGCAATTTTTATATATATTATATTATCGACCACTGTTTTTTTAAACAATAAATGTAAAAAACTCTGTATTATAAATCTAACTGTTTCAATATATATATATATATATATATATATATATATTTTTAATTTAAAAATATGATTCCAACTCGCGACATAAGAGGTCCAATGTTTTTTCAAAATAAGATTTGAAAAAATTCAATATAATTATTTGAATTAAATTGAATTAAAGTAAAAACTGTTCCATCTTCAAAATCAATTTTTTTTAATTAATTCATTATATTTATGCTATACTTTTGTATCGAGCAATATTTTTTTAAAAATAATAACAAAATACTAAGAAACCTTGGATTATTTACCTTTCTATGTTTTCACACACACACACACACACACACACACACACACACACACACACACACAATATATATATATATATATATAAAAATATACTATCTATATTTCATTCATATATATATTTTCGACAGTCTGATTTGCATGTATATGAGAATCGTCACAATTGAAACTGATTGATTGTATCTATGTTTTAATATATTTATATTTACACGCTCTATCTTGATATTGAGCACTTTATTCCATAAATATAAATACCTTAAAACTATATTTCTTTTTATATATATATATATATATATATATATATATATTTGCACTTTATATATATATTATAATATCGAAAATTGTTTTTAAAAAAATAAAAAAACTCTATTATAAATTTGACTTTTTTTTTTATATTTGATATATATATATATATATATATATATATATATATATATATATATATATATATATATATATATATATATATATATTTACATATACATTTTATATATATTATAAATTTTTCTTGTATTAGAAAAGTCCCACAATATTTTTGATTTTTTGGATATCTAGTTGGATTGATGTAATTTAAAACTGGGTTTTGCCATCAGCATATTAAAACCACACTAAACAAATGACATCATATATTATAAAATGGCCATCATGGTAAATTTGTAGTTTAAAACCAGTATGTCTTCCTTGTGTCATAGTGGCATTGTCGAAAAAAAATCAAAAAAGAAATGATTTTTAAAAAATCTAATGCATCGGTTATGCAAATGATAATAAAAATATTCAAGAGAAATGATGATCTGCTTTTAAAATAGATAATAGATTTTATAAAAACCAATGCTGAGATAGGACGTTGTGGAGAGCCATGATCGACTACGCAGCATTATAGAAGAAAGAAGAAAGGGGAGGAGAAGAATTAGTTTTATGAAAACCAAACCTGGGTTCTATTGCACTAATCACAGAAATGAGTAATAACAAAATTAACTTGCCGTCCACTTCACACGCCTGGCCGGTCTTTTAAACAGGAGTAGAGGTTTATCCCTTGTTTCATGTTTAGGACTGGATTTTCAGTTCATTCTAAAGTCTTTTTCTTTTCTCTCACTTCTGGTGGCCCTTTGCGTCTTGGTGGCATTATCGCGTTACTTGGCGTGGTGCCACTTATATTGTCATTCTCTACCTCGAGTGGCTCTTCGGCCTTTAATATTTCTAACAGCATTGTCAATAAAGACTTATTTATATATAAATAAAAGCCAATATAAAAAAAATTTACTTAAGGTTCAAAAAGAAAACATGACGAAAAATTAATTTTAAAAATATATCAAGACGATACGAATCGAACATGAAGTATTGCGAATAGGTGCTTCAACGTTGTGTTATGATTAACAAGCTTGTCTCGCTAGAATAGTGAGTTCGATCCTCACCGGGCGCCTAATCCTTTCTACATTGTGCCATATCTGAGCTACACTTAGAAAATCATTTGAGCAACATCGACGTGATGTAATGGTTAACAAACTCGTTTCGCTAGATTAATTACGTCCATTTTGTACCCTATGCTTTCGTTCTTCTGCCATATATAAGCTAATGCTTAGAAAATCAACATAAAATACTGCTGAGTCCAATTTATTTGTTTCTTCTCCAGGGAATTTCTTTTCTGTTTTTTTTTCTTTCTTTTTTTTTTTAATGTATAATTTTTCGACTGGATCGTTAGAGACTCTTACACAAATTTCTGTGAACGAAATAAAATGGGTATTTTATGTCCGGAATTAAATCGAATGCGAACGTCGAAGAATTAAGAAATGGATGGAACCAAAGAAGACGCGGAAGAATCGATAGAAGCGAGAAAAAGGAAAGAGAGAAGAGGAAGAGAAATACTTGAAGGAGGAATAAGCGGGGGACAAAACGGAACAGAGAGTGGAGTGTGGTAGGAGAGATAGGAAAGAAAAAATTAAGAAGATATGTTATTAAAAAAAGAAGGAAGGAAGAAAGATAAAAAAATGGAGGAGGAGGATAAAGAAAAAAAAAGGGAGGAAAAATTAAAGAGGGCGAAAATGGAAGAGGAAGATAAAGAAGAAAAAAAAAAAGGAGGAAGAAAAAATTTTGGAGGAGGAGGATAAAGAAGAAAAAAAGGGAGGAGGAAGAAAGAGGGCGAAAATGGAGGAGGAGGATAAAGAAGAAAAAAAGGGAGGAGGAAGAAAGAGGGCGAAAATGGAGGAGGAGGATAAAGAAGAAAAAAAGGGAGGAGGAAGAAAGAGGGCGAAAATGGAGGAGGAGGAAAAAGAAGAAAAAAGGAGGGAACAAGAAAGAGGGGAGAAATGGGGATATAAATGGAACGAGAAAAAAAAAAAAAAAGGAGGAAACAAGAGGGCAAAATGGAGGAGGAGGATAAAGAAGAAAAAGGGAGGAAAAGAAATAAAAAAATGGAGGAGGAGGATAAAAAAGAAAAAAAAAACTTTTTATATTAGAGGGCGAAAATGGAGGATTTCCATAAAGAAGAAAAAAAATAGGAGGAGGATAAATAAAAAAAAAAAGGAGAAAAGAAATTCATTTTAATGGAGGAGGAGGATAAAAAGAAGAAAAAGGGAGGAGGAAAATTTAAAAGATTCAAAAAAGGAGGAAGAAAGAGGGCGAAAATGGAGGAAAAGGATAAAAAGAAAAAAAAAAGGAGGAGGATTTCAGAAAAAAAAAAGGAGGAAGAAAGAAAAGCGAAAATGGAGGAGGAGGATAAAGAAGAAAAAAGGGAGGAGGAGGATAAAGAAGAAAAAAAGGGAGGACGAAGAAAGAGGGCGAAAATGGAGGAGGAGGATAAAGAGGAAGAGGAGGAAAGGACGAACGAAGCGGATGGAGGAGACGAAGAGGAAGAAGGAAGAAGAAATGAAGGAAAAGGGGAAAATGGCAAGAAGAAGGATGAGAGGAAAATAAGGAGGAAGAATAAAGGAAAAAAAGAAGAAGAAGAAGAAGGAGGAGAAGAAGAAGAAGAAGAAAAAGAAGGAGAAAGAAGAAGGAAGAAGAAGAAAAATAATTAGGAAAGAAAAGAATAGAAAAGTAAATAAGGAAGAAAAGAAAAAAAATTAAGGAGAAAGAGTAGAAGAAAAGAAAAGAAGATGATGAAGAAGAAGAAAATGAAAAAAGGAATGAAAAGAATAGAAAAAAAGAAAAGAAGGAGGAGGAGGAGAAAAAAAGTAATAGAAAATGGGAGGAGAAAGAAGAATTGAGGCTGAAAAGAAAAAGAATTGATTGGCAAGAAGGAAAGAAAAAAAAGAACATTAAGAAGAAGGAAGGAGCAGGGGGAGGGAAAAAAAAGAAAGAAGATGAATAAAAATTTTTAAATGTTAAAAAAAATTAAATAAATCCTCCTTCTGGAATCTGTTAAATAAATAAGGAAAGAAAGAAGAAGAAGAAGAAGAAGAAGAAAGAAAGGAAAGAACTAGAGGAGGAGAAAAAAAAAAGAAACAGAAGACGACGACGACGAAGAAGAAAAAGAAGAAGATGAACTGCGAGAATGATTAAAGAAATATACAAAGTAAAAGAAGAAAAGTAAAAGAGATAGAAGAAGAAAAAAATTTCCACTGGAGATGAGGGATAAAATAGAAATTGATATAAACAAAATTTATATCAAAATATATAAGAATAATAAATGTTCTGATGTTTAAAACAAAAAGCAAATTATAAAGAAGATGTCAAAAAGAAACAAAAAAGTTTTGTCGGTGAATTAATTAGTCTGTTTTTTTTAAATAAATATCCTCTAAAAAATAGATATGATATCCACTAAAAAAACGTTTAAAATGATAATGAAAAATCTATCGGATTAATTTTAGAAAGAAATTCAAAAAAATTTATATATATAAATATATATATATATATATATATATATATAATATATATATATATATATATATATAAATAAAAAAAAACAAAAAAAATATTTTAATATGAAGAACAATGACGCATACAATCAATCCTGAAAATATATTAAATGTTAACTTGTAAAAATAGAATAGGTTGATTTAACACATGTATTCAAAAAAAAGTTCAAATAAAATTCTCACTTAAAATTTTGAAAAACTTAGCGATTCGTCTTTGACACATTTCGAATTATTCCCACGACCGTCAATAATAATATTCTCAAAAAAAAAAAAAAAAAATATCTCTTGGTCGACAAACAATTATTTCGTCTCCAAGTTTTTGATTTTATAAAATTAAACATATGCCTGACGATGAATAAAGGATTATTCGAAAGTACTTGCATTTAAAAAAATATAAACTGAAACAACAGACAACAGTTTTATAAATGAGGATCTCATCAGTTTATGGATTAACAGTATTTTAATGCATACATTATACACTACTAGCGATGGATGTCGCCAATAATAATATAATATTGCTGATTGATTCTATGCTGATTATTTAAATTATATATATATATATATATATATATATATATATATATATATATATATATATATATATATATATATATTTTTCAATAAATTTTAAAATTCTAAAAGAATATTCGTTTTCTAATCAAAATTATGTTTGTTTTCAAAAGATCAAAAAAAAACGTTTCATACTGTTTTTCTTGATTTTGCTCACTGGGGTTATATATCTATCTTGATTAAAAATTCATAAATTAATATTTATTAATGTCTGAAAAAATCAAAAAATGGTTTATATAACATAGAAATTTATTTTCTAAAAATTTAATTAAACATTCCTGCCTTAAATTTTCTGTAAGGTGAAAAAAGAAAATACTAAGAAATCGAGTCCTGTCATAATTTCCATTTCAGTTTCAAAAGATCCATTGAGTTTTTGTGTTTCCTTGAAATCTTAGACATGATATTGTTCATTTTAATATTTACATGAATGATTTTTATTGTCCTCATAAAAATATTTTAATGGAACTGAATTACATTTATTTAAAATTTTTTACGCTTGAAAGATACCTAAATGGAAATGAATTTAAAATTTTAAAGCAAAACAAATATATCTAACCAAATATTTTTTTCCATATATGTTATAAAAAATTTTGAGGACATCGTTGATTTTTTTCTGAAAATTATATTTAAATGTTTATATAAAATTCATTTTATACCAGTAAAGAATATTTTTGTCAAATTTTGATTTTTTCATTAATGTTTTTACCAATGAATATATTGCAATTTTTTTGAAGAAATAAAAAATTCTTATGGCACTCCATTATTACTTTTCCTATATTGACATCATTTCTATAAATTGATCGTCTCATATAATTTTTTTAATTTTGAATAATATAAAACTAATGATTCCATATTTTTAAAAAATTTTTCAAAAAAAAGAAATGTCTATGATATAAGTTTTAGATACATTTAATTAAATTTTCAATTTTCTTTCAATCTACATCCATTAAAAACTGACAATGAACATTAATTGAATAAAAAAAAAGTGAGCGAAAATAAAGGATTTGAAATCATATTCCAATCATATCAAGAAATCCTCAAAATAAAACTGCAGCCAAAACGTTGTAATAAATATAGCGACAAATAATCAGGATAATAATTTCGAATAATTTAAATAGTTTATCATTCTATTTGATTTTGTATTTTTTCTTCATGGAACATAAAAAATTTTATTTACCATTTAAATTGAATTTTGATGAAATATATAAGGTTGGTTGTGTTATATATTTAATTTTTGTCATATATGTCTCGTCAGGAAGATTGACGATCATGGTTAATAAAAATTCATATCCATTCTAGCATTTAATAAATTTTTTTTCAAATCATGTGATTTATTTAAATTTAATTTTTTGAATTTTTTGGTTTTAACAAAATATATATATTTTTTTCATTGGGGATATTTTAAATTTGTCCTTTTTTTTGTTGGCGTTCAAATGTTATGTTCAGTTTTTTTCCTTTCTCCTGAATGAAAAAAATTTTTGTCTTTTTTTATTTTATTTTGTTTTTAAAAATGTTTTAAATAGACATTTATTCAAAAAAATTTATATTTGTTTTTTTTAAATAATTGTCTTGCCATCAAATCTGTGCTGTGGTATTCAAATTTTTAAATCCTCTTTTTTTTTTATATTTATATTTTATTAATTATATAATATATATATTTATATTGATAATATTTTATAATATATATTTTTAAAATAATTTTTCTATTATATTTTCATCTTTTCACAATTTCGGTCCATGGAAATCAAAAATATCATATAAAAAAATTCTCATCAAAAACATTTTCTTTTCTTTTTAATTGTTCGTTGAAAATTTTTCAAAATATAATGGTATATATTTTTAAAATTTTATATATATTTTTTTCAAAAAAATTTTTTCATGTTGAAAAATTTTTTTTTATTTAGTTTAGGCATTTCATAATTTGCCAAAATATTATTTTTCATATAAATATTTATATTTTGTAAACCAATTTTTGAAACTGAGAAATAGTATAAATTTTGAAAAATATATTTTTATATGGAATATTTATTTTTATTTTATAAAATTACGTTTTATAATTTTCCATATATCACCTTTTTCAAAAAATTTTTTAAAAAATAAATTTTTTTTATAAATTTTGTAAAATGTTTTTTTTTTTAGTGGCCATTTTGAATCATTTTAGAAAATTTTATTATAAATATATATAAATGTAAATATATTTTGGAAATATTTTTATAATATTTTCATTTTCTTTTAAATTTTTAAATTATGCCATTCTCCATTGAATAAATCTTTAACCATTTTGGGGGTTTATTTAGAATATTTATCTTTGTTTTTAAAATAAAAAAGAAATCATTTATTTAATTCTTCCTAAAATTTTTTTATTTGTAATATTTGTTTTTGTTTTTTTTTCTTAATTAAAAAAAATTTGTGATATGCAAGTCAGTTATTTATAGATCTTTCAAATTTTCATTTTTATATTTATATATATATATATATATATATATAAATAATATATAAATTTATATAATATAAATAAATATCAATAATTCATATATTCACACAGATTTTTTTTTTTATTATATATATATATTTTTTTTTAAAATGAAAAATGTTTGTTGAAATCAATATTTTTGAAAATTAAATAAAATAAAAGAAACTGCATCATTTAATTTAATAGTTTTTATCTATCCAGAAAACTGTTAAAAAATGAAAATTGATAGCTATATATAAAATATATTTAATATATATATATATATATAATATAAATAATTGTGAATTAAAATTATTCATTAAAAGTGAATGGATATTGCCGCCAGACCATAATTTTCAAAAATATTGCTGATTCTTTAATTTGTTGAAATATTTTTTATAAAATTTATATATAATCATGCTGTAATAAATTATTGTTAAATTTATAAAATTTAAAAAAATTTTTTCAAACATATTTTGATCTAATAGTTTTAATAAATATGATTTTTTTCAAATGCAATATAAAATTATTTTGAATTATCATAATAAACGTAAAACATGATATATATAACTATATATATATGTTTTGATTCGTTCTTTTTTTTTCCTTAAACTCAATATCCGTTCAACAAGAATCTGTAATTAAAATCCTTAGACATTAAATATATATATATAAATACGCAAAAACCTATATATATATATATATAAAAAATTTTTATAATTCTGAAAATTTCTTTTAAAAAAAATAGAAGGCTTAGAAATATCTTTCATATATTTTTGAAAAAAAAATTTTAATATTTAAATATACCTCATATAAAAAAAAGATTTTCTATCTACCAAGATTATCATATATATCAAGTATAAAATATAAAAATATATATATATATATAAATATTGATCTTTGGGATTTATGCAAATTTTTAAATAATTTATGTTAATATTTCACAACAAAACTTTTTTCACGACAATCTGACAAATCTATATTTTGAATGATAACTCTAACATTTTTAGGCATTTAAAACAACATGCCTGGCCGCGTACACAATTCCGGAAAATCCTCGTTGACAATACAACTATACTTAAACATGAAAACAATAAACAAAAACTAAAAATTCTTGAAGCTATATACATAAAACAGTTGAAACCTAACCTGAACAAAATAAACTATGAAATCTCCACAAATATTCTTAAATGCCTATAATTGATAACAGAAGCTATTGGATTATACCAACAGCTTCCCATACTTAATACTTCTCGTTTTCACTCTCGCGTGATCATGTGTGACCTCACGAGCTGTGGTTCGATATTCGCTTCCACGTCTCGTATACACTAGTTTGTCGTTGCTTTGAAATTTTTCATGCAAAAAAAAAACAGACTATCATTATTGTTTTGTCCGTGTATTGGTTGATATATTGAAATGTAATTGTCATCTTTGATAATGGCTTATGTAAGCCGAAAGCTTAGATTGGATTTAAAAATATGTATCAATATGGTGATTTTCTTTCGTCTTTCAATGATAATGTTATTAAGCTTATCAGACAATATGAAAAGGAATTACTTAAAATAAATAGACAAAACTTGTCTATATTATTTAATGAAACATGCATTAATATATATATATATATATATATATATATATATATATATATATATATATATATATATATATATATATCTATATATATTATATATTATTATACATTATTTACATTATATTAAAGACTTTTGTCCATTATCTTTATATTTCATTTTTTAATTCATACGTTTCGACCGTTGAATGTTTTAATTTTCAATATTTTCTCTATATTTATATATATCATGGATTTATTCTTTCCTAGAACAAAAATATTTTTTTTTTAATCATATTTATAAATATTCAATATCAATTTTTTTTAATGTAAAAATGTGTTATATCCGTATTTAAATAACAATTTTGAACAATTTTAAATTATTTTTTTATAAAAAAATAATTAATATTTTTCTGAAACAATATAAATAATGTTATTTTTTTTTTTAAATCCGGTTTTTTTCGATGTATATTTTATATTTAAATCATTTTATATTTATAATTTCTATTTTTTTTGGGTCTCCTTTTGCAAATTTATGAAATCAAAAACGAATATATTTCATATATATATATAAATAAATATCCAATAAATTTATATATATAAAAATAAATTTATTTATATTATTTTCTATAATATAAAAAAATACCATGATTTGTTTTAGGTAAATTTAATTTTTATTTTAAATTCTCAGTTTATTCATTGATAAAATTTCAAACATAGAAACATGAAAATATTTATATGAATATATTTATTAAATATTGTGTATTTAAAATAATATATGTATATATTATATTTCTATTTATAAATTTTTTTTGTTTCTTTGTTACTTTGTTTAGTTTCTGATAAAAATTTTATGTTATTCTTTATTTTTTAAATTTAATTTTACAATTTGTTCTCTAATTTTTAGAACATTTAAAAATTTTTCATAATCTAAATATTGTTTTATGTATCAAGTCAAATCCATTATTTCTTTGAATTTTTCTGACCACCAATCATTTGTTAACTATCTAATAAAATATATTCAATTATTTATATATCTATAAAACAAATCAATAAAAAATCATTTCCTAAATTATTTTTATTTCTAAACATTACAATAATATTTATTATTTATAAATGTTATATCATTTTTATATATAAAAATTGAATATTTCCTTTATTTTCAATCTGGTTTTTTAGCAAAATTTAAAATACAAAAAAGAATAAAAAAATGGATTAAAAATTTATATAAAACAAATATTATAATTAATGAAAAATTCAAAATTTTTAATAAAAAATTAATTGAAAAATCCTCATGAATCAATTGATTTTGACTTTTTGAAAAATTTTGATTTTAAAATAAAAGCAGATTTTAAATATATATAAAAAATAAAATATATATTTAATTAAACGAATTGAAAAAATTCAAAGAAATAAATAAGAAAAAATCTTAAAAATTCATTTCTTTTAAAAAAAAATTCACTTAAAAGTTTTTTCAAATCATTTTTACAAAAAAAAAAAAAACAACAATCAAAAAAAACAAAAATTTATTTTTTAATATTTTATAAATAAAATCTATAAAATTATAAAATTTTTTTTTTTATATATTATAATATATGAAAATCCTAAATATTTCAAAATTTGTTTCAAAAAGAAATTGTTTTAACAATTTAAAAATATTTGGCATAAAATTTTTAATGGTATCAATAAAGAATCATTTATTAATTGAAAAAAAAAAATTATTTTCAAAGATGTGATATAAAGTGGGTGTTCCTACGATATAATAGTCTTTTGAATTCATAAAATTTTATTATTAATAAATTTTGAATTTAATTTAAAATATGAAAATAAACCAAATTAGGATAATAGATATTTATTAATTTTTTATATATTTTTAAATATTTTATTTATAGATATTATAAAATCAATTTTCATATTTATATATAATTTAATAATTACATTTGGTTGTATTTTCATTTTTAATTTTTTTAAATCAAATCGTCAAATTTTTATATAAATTTTAAAGAATGATTTATATATGTTTATATATTTATTTTAAAAAAATTTTGTATAACTGATGATGAAAAATTAATTATTTTATGTGTTCTGAAATTTTTATTTTTTTTTGCCTGTTTTAGGGTTTTTTCATTTCATTCAACAAAACCTCCTTAGTTACAAATTCCAGTGAAAGTTAATTTTGTATATATTTTTTTAAAAAATTTTTTTTTGTTAAATAAATAATTCATCTGTCTTCTCTTACCACTAAACATTCAAATTGCCCGCTAATGGTATTTTTTTTGTGGGAAAAAATATTTTTTAAAAAAAGAGAAAATTTTAGATTTATGATTCATATGTCACCTACATTGGACCATCAAAGATAAGTTTTTCTAAAGTTTTTTTTGAATTAACATAAAATAAATATTTGTTTTTATATTGGATTTTATTTTCATATTAAATTGTTTTGATTTTTTTAATTTTTTTTTTTTTTTTCTAAATTTTTGTTTATATTTCTTTTTTATTTCAATCAAAAATGTAATTTTGAATTTTTTTTTTTTAATCAGACATTTTGGTCAAATTGAATGTTAAAAGAAGGTGTTTAACAATTTTTTTTTAATATCTAACAAAATCAATGTGAATTCATAAAATCAATTCTAAAATAAAAAGTAATTTATATTTTTATTTTATAATACCATTTAAATAAATACCCTTCTTAAAAAATATTCATAAATCATTTTTATTATTTGATCCATTTTTTTTAATTATTGATTCCATAAAAATGATTTCTCATTTTTTTTACAGATCTGAAAAATATATAATTAAATATATATATTCAATATATATATATATATATAACAATATTATAATTTAATATAAAAATTTAAATTCAATTTATCTCTTTTTATTTTATATGGTGATTTATTATTTCATTGTATGGAGAAAAAAAAAAAAACAAAAAAAAAAACAAATTTGTATTTCAAAAAAAATATTTATAATTTAAAAAAAATTTTTTGTAATCTAAAATACATTTTAACATGGAAATTTTTTTAATTTTCTACAAATTCAAAAATTACCTGTTCATGTTTTCTGTAAATATTGAAAAATTTATATTGAATTTAATTTTAATATAATTTCAATAAAACAATCCATTGCTTTATTCTTAGTGATACATATTTTTTAAATGGATTAATTCTATAAAATAAACTGTTAGTAAATTTATTCTTAAATTTTTAACAAAGGTGAACAATTTCTCCAAACACTAATAAATTTTTCATCAATCTTTCATTAAAATATTTTTGAAATGGAATTTTCTTTTTTTTAAGAAAATTTAAATTTATTTCGAATAATGTTAAACAGTTAAAAAATTTTTTTTAAAATTTAAATTTGAAAAAAGAATCTTTTATTGAAATTTTCTAAAAAAATCATAAAACGATTGAAACTTAAACACAACCTTAAAATCAATGTCCAAAAATGTCATTTAATCTTTACTTGGGTTTCAATATATATGAAATTTTGTAATATATCATATATATATATAATATTTTATATTATCTATATATATATCATATAAAGAATATATATATATATTTGCTATATATTTAGATTTTTTTTTTTAAAATTTTTTTTAGTTTTTTAAGATAATATATTATGTAAATATTAATTTTACCAACAATTAAAAAAAGATATATGGATATATATATATGTATATATAAAATATCATTGTAAACATATATATATAAATATATATATATATATACATATATATATATATATATATATTATATGTATATATATGTATATATATATATATATATATATATATATATATATATATATATGTATATTTTTGTATGTATGTATTTATATATATGTGTATATATATATATGCATGTATATATATATGTATGTAATGTAATTCCTTCTTGCTTCATTTTCTGATTTTTTTTAAATCAATATTTTTTATCAAGCTATAAATATTTATAAAAAACAAAATGTTTTTTAACGTATTTTTTTTATTCATATATATGTGTAAATATATATATATATATATATATATATATATATATATATATATATATATATATATATATATATATATATATATATATATATATATATATATATGTGTCATATATATATATGTATATATATGTATATATATATACATATTAATATATGATATATATATATATATATATATATATATATATATATATATATATATATATATATATATATATATATATTTATATATATATACATATATATGTATGTGTGTATGTGTGTATACATATATATATATGTATGTACAAATATATATATTTTTTGTGTATTGTGTATACATGTGTTTTTGAACATAAAAATATAGGTCCTTTCTAATTAGATAATCGTTATATTTATTTTTTATATGTTTATTTTGATTTGTAACCTGTAGTCGATATTAATTTTGTCAAATTTTCTTAATTACACATAGCCCTTTTTTTTAAATGCCCTTCAGTTTTAGTTTCCCCCGCCCCATCTCTCTCCCCCAATCCTTTTTCTTTTCTTTTCCTCCCCTCTCTTCTTCTGATCTTTAAGATTAGATCGTCTATTATGTGTGTATGTCACCACAAAATGTATCCTTTCCGGTTACATCTTTAATGTATTAGACATCCGACAACATTCATATTTCTCTCACTTAAACCTCTTTGACTCCCCTTCTAAAAAATTCTCTCTGTTAAATTTTAATCCCCCACCTTCTCTCGTTCTGTTATATCTCTCTCTTTAGCCCTCTAACATTCGTCCCACAATTCGTCCCACATACATACACACTCTCTAAATTTTTTTTTATTTCCGGAGTTGTTTTTTCTGTTTTCTTTTTTTGAATTTGTAGGTCTGATGAATTGGATCGTATTTACAATTCCAATGGAATAAATTATGACCATGGAATATTAGTGTTTAAGCCTTTTATATATATATATATATATATATATATATATATATATATATATATATATATATATATATATATATAAAAATATATAGTCAGATAAATGTTATAAGTAATAAGATTTAATAACAATAATATAAAATATAAATGAATTCTATATATTATATATATATATTATATTATATAATATTTATTTATCTATATAAATATTTATATATTGAAATATGTTATCATGACTGAAAATTCATTTTTGGAATTCATTTTTTTCACTTCTAACATTTGACTATTTTCTTCCATATTTTATAATTCTCTTCTTATATGTGTTGTTCTTGTCCTAAATTTATCTTTCATTACCAACCTTCGTGTGTTTATTCTTTTCAGTAACAAACCCATTTTTTACAATCCATTTTATGATTAATCACAGATATATATAAATGAACACTATAAATATATTGATATAAACCATAGATATCATAGATTTGATAAAAAACGGTCTAGATAAATAATTTTAGAAAGATAGAATAGAAAGATAATAAATAAATGAATTCAAAAATTTATATTGAATATAAAATATATATATATATATAATATATATATATATTTATTGGATAGATGTGAGTTTGTTTGTGTCTGGGTTTAGGGTAAATAAAAATATTATATCCAACTTTTAACATTAATGTAAAATTCATTTCTTTTAGATATTGAACCATTCATCTATAATCTTAATATATATATATATATAAATATATATATATATATATTTATTTATATTTATATACACTTTTCACACACACACACACACACACACACACACACACACACAAATCACACATATATATATATATATATATATATATATATATATATATAGATTATTTTTATATAGATATATATGGAGAAAATTCGATAAAATAAAAATATTTCACGTAAGAATGATAGACAATAATAGATTTCTATATGAAGGACTGAGCGGTTTATTATTAAAATTGTTAATATTCCAAAATATTTGTCAGATTTATTATAGCGAATGAAGTCCTGGCGTCAATTTTGACTTTGAATTGATGTTTAAATTAAATAAAAAAATTTATCACTCTAATAAAATGATTATTGTAATTTTTTACTGAACATATTGATATATATATATATATATATATATATATATATATATATAAATTATCTTTCAGTTTTAATGTTTACATCTGGGATAAGACTCAATGTAATTGAATGATCAAAATCAAAATTTTTTTATCAAAGTTCTTCCTTTTTATTTTGAATGCTTTTTTTTTTTTATAGAATGTCCCTATAAAAAAAAACATGGCGGATTTCATAAATATTTGATTTGTTCATAATATTTCATCATCCTGTCGTAAATTTTCCATATTTGAATTAATTTTGATTTTATATGATGGTATACACATAAAAGTAAAAAAAAAAAAAAAAAATTTTTCAAATTTCTCAATAACATATTTTAAGGTTTTTCACAAATTGTCTTCGCATATTTTATAGTTGGAAATATCATGGTTTTTTTTTGTTTCATCTGCTGTTACTTTTAAATATAAATGGAGAAAATCAACAATACCGACGACGTTTTTTCTATATATTTTCGGAATGACGCCCTTCTTAAAAAAAGAAAAAAAAATGTAACCAAAGTTCAAATCATCAGAATTAAAAAAAATTTAAAAAAAAATTCTTTATATGGTTGGGAAACTTTTTTTTTATTATATAATAAAAATGTTTTTTTTCCAAATTTAATCCAAAATAAAAAAATTATTTTCAAATAAGTGATTCCATAGAAATATTAAACCGTTTCACTATCTTGTTTATCTCCCAATTATCTTTGAGAAAATTTGATTCCATTGTTCCTTGAATATCTTTCTGTAAATTTTCTCTGTCTTGTTATAAGTTTCAGAACCGTAGCTTTCAAATTTTTATATTATCTTTTTAAAAATACGCGACTGGTTCTTGTTCTATAGATTTACAAAGGGGTCAATATCTATTGGCAGATCTCAGACATAAACCAGAATAATTATCTATCTATCTATCTATGCCTCTGTTCGACCTGTAAAATCAGATTCTCCATAATAAAAACTCTCATTAAAATCCCAAAATTTCAGGAACCATTTTATTGATGTAAAGAAACAATGTTTTCCTGTTTTTATCTCTCTCCAAAACCTCATCGTTGCTCAAATAATCTGTCCATGATATCCCTAGCATCCTTCAGTTATATCAGAATTAAATGAAACCTCGAGTCTCTTCTTAAATCTGAAGGAACTTTATAATTTTGTTGCCGTAAAACTGGACAGATTTCACGTCACAGCTCAGTACTCTTTACTTTTCTTACAAAAGAATAAAAGATTATAAATTCTAGCAATTTTGAAGCTTTTGAATGGGTCCTAAGAACCACCAAAATAATTTAAATAAACATAAAAATTGACTTTACCGTTTAAAAAGAGTTTAAAAAAAAAATTTTTCAATTGATTTAAATTTCCGCACCTGCTTGATTTTATCGTCCCCAATTTAAATCACATTTCACACTATTTAATCTACTGGCTTGATTTAATATATTTCCAATTCATCGTAGGGATATTGGGCTGTTCATGTTGCTGACAATACATTCTTAAAGTTTCTGGATTAGTCTTTCCTTCCTGCTTTCTTTTAGTAGCCTTTCTATGTGGCCCTCTTGTTTCTTTTTTTGTGCGTGTCTGCCAACTATACGGTGATATCTGCCTGTATAGTGATGATGAGATTGAGCCGACCAGTAACAAATACCATCAGAATATTATGTTTTATTAAGACCGCGTTGCTGTATATGTTAAATAAGTCTGGTGAGAAAACCATTTATTTTTGTAATAAGCCCTTTCTTTTTTTTTCATAAATTTAAAATCATTTGTAGTTTAGTGTGGTGTTATTAACTCATGTAGTATGAAAATGAAATACTTTAAATTTATCAAATAGCTGTAAATAATTGATAATATATATTTTTTTTTTTATATGTAAATACTTTTCTATTGTCATCTCCTTAAACATTTAAAAGGCTTTATCCCCTTTTTTCCCTCATTTTCAATTGCTTTTGTCTCCCCACTATTTTTGTTCTCTCTTTTTAATTTTGCGTGGATATGAATGATCGTGATCTTTTTTGTTTTATTTCATCCTATGACGTGTTCCTCCAACGATAAATCAACTTTTTAAGTCTATATCAAATCTTGAACTCACTGTCATGTTTGTTTAGCTTTTTAACCATTGATAAATAATAAACACAGATTTTCTTAAAGTTCGCTATCGTGTTGCAATTTAAAATCTTGTTACGCATGATGCTTTATATCACATTTTAATTTTTTTTTAAAAATATCATATTGTTCTTGCATTATTAATCTTGCCTCTTGTAGATTAGATTCACTATTCTTTTTATTCAATAAAAAATCGTTGGTAGAAATTGATATTTAAGACTCTAATTTGTCTACTCATGATTTTAGATGGGCAAATTTGTTCTTGAATTTGCTAGGTATTGTCCTATAACTTAATAACAATCTAATAAGAAATGTTTCTATCTTTTCTTTCCGTTTTTTTTTTTCAACAAAAAATTTAAAGTTTGTTTGTCCAACTTTCTGTTAATTCGTTTCATTGCGAATGGTACGTTAGTTTTTTTTTTAATTTAGTTTGCATCCAATTTTGTTCAGCCACCGGTATAGTTCCTCGTCAGAGAACTCTGTGGTGTTGCCAGATACTAGCGTTGTCGGAATACCATTTCTTGAAAATTTCGGATCCTTTCACGCTTTTTTTTCACGGTCGAACAATCGTTCTTCTGTTGTATATTTATGTATTTAAATGGGATGAGCCTGAAGACGAATCTAACAACATTAGTAATAATCATACTCTAAATTTATATAGGCTGATCCATGAAGTATTCTTAAAATTTTCCAAATCTGGGACTGAATAAGGTCACCTGTGTGTTTTGTCTGTATTTTCTTCTTTCATTGCACTTTTACACTTTTTATGCATTCTCCTTGTTATGGGACCTTACCCATAATAACATAATGGACTATTCAATACGTAATAAATACTGCGCCTCAAGAGGAAGCAGGGGGTTCAGTCTGAAGTCTGGAGTGAGGTCCTTCAGGAGTCTGTCAGTCAGTCAGAGCGAGAGAGTCAGTCAGTCGAGTCAGAGGCAGTCCGAAACAGAGTCGCGTTCAGACAATTACTACAAGACATCGGAATAGTGATACTGGTCGAGACTACATTGTTCTCTACTAAACCTGATTGTTCGTACTAACACTTTCTACTTCTCTGTATATATTCCTGTTTGTAATATATCTGTGTTATTCCATACCTGTGTTCGAGTTCTTCTTTATTGGTTCTACCTTGGACTATCATGTCTATCGATAAAATATCAGTTTTGTAAGAAAGTATCTCTGAATGTTTCCCCTTCTTTCTCACTTTCAGAAGTAAGAAACCTCAATCTCGTCAAAGCGTCTTTCCCGAACTCAATATCAAATTTAAACGCCATTAACATTAAGGCCCATCTTACAATTCTAGGAGACGTTACATTAGGAAGTTCCTTCCAAGGATTAAATATGAATTCTAAATGTCTATGGTAGGACCCAAGTAGGAGTTTCTTTCCAATCAAAAACTGATGAGCTCTATTTGTCGTCCATATCATGGCCAATGCTTCTTTCTCAATATTTGAGTAGTTCCATTCGGCTTTTGACATTTTTCTCGAAAGATACACGATAGGATGACCACCCTGAGCTAGTATTCCAGAAATTGTTTTCAGTTGTATCAGTTTGTTACAAACGTGTGACGAATAAAAACAAAAATGAGATTAAAAATGTCGGACAAAGAAAGAAAGAAAGAAAGAAAGAAAGAAAGAAAGAAAGAAAACAAAAAGGAATGGAGGAAAGATGTAGAAGACATGTGAAGAACAAAAACAAATGAGAAATAAAAAAAGAGTAACAGAAAGAAAGACAAAAAGAAAAAAAGAAAAAAAGAAAGAAAGAAAAAGAAAGCAAGAAAAGAAAGATGAAAAGTACAGAAAACAAACATTTTAAGGAGAAAGACAAGTGAGTTAGAAGGAGTAGAAAAAAGAAAGAAAAAATATGATAGCTGTCTTCACCCTTTTTCCTTCTTGTGCGAAGGAAAAAGGGTGAAGACACAGAGGACAAACACAAATGAGAGATGAAAAGTGAAGAGTAAAGAAAGAAAGAATGGAAGTGAGAAAGAAAAAAGAAAGAGAATAAATGTAGGAGAAGGAAAGTTAAAAAGTAGAGGAAAGATTTGTGAAGAAGAAAAACAAATGAGAGATGAAAATTGTAGGACAAAGACAGAAATAAAGAAAGAAAGATAATAGATGAAAAATAGAGAGATGGATATGTGAGGATCAAAAACAAAAGAAAGACTTAAAGAGTAGGAAAATAAAGAAAGAAAGAAAGAAAGAAAGAAAGAAATAAAATACAGGTCAAAGAAAGAAAGAAAGAAAGAAAGAAAGAAAGAAAGAAAGAAAGAAATGAAGGAAGAATGGATGGATGAATGCCTGGATCAATGAAAGAAAAAAGAAAGAAAGAAACGAATGAAGGAAGAATGGATGGATGGATGGATGAATGCATGAAAGAAAGAAAGAAAGAAAGAAAGAAAGAAAGAAAGAAAAAATGAAGGAAGAATGAATGGATGAATGTATGAATGAATCAATGAAAGAAATGAAGGAAGAATGGATGGATGGATGAATGTATGAATGAATGAAAGAAAAAAGAAAGAAAGAAAGAGAATAGATGAAAAATAGATAGATGGATATGTGAGGATCAAAAACAAAAGAAAGACTAAAAGAGTAGGACAAAGGAAGAAAGAAAGAAAGAAAGAAAGAAAGAAAAGAAAGAAAGAAAGAAAGAAAGAAAGGAAGGAAGGAAATACAGGGCGAAGAAAGTCATCATCGTTCTTTTTCTAACTATCCTCTTTCACTCTTTCTTTTAAAGCCAAGAAGAGAGTGACAGAAAGAGACAGATGAATAAAAGACAAAGAAATATGGATTAACGAAAGAGTCACAGAGAGCAAAAGAGGTTGGGGGATAAAGTAGAAAGAGAAAGACTAATGTTGTAGAGAGAGAAGAAAGAGAATAAATCAGTGTCAATTAAAGCCGGACAATGGTGCGGCCATTTTTTGAAATCCAGGACCTGTACGAAACTTTTGGATAAGAGAGAAACAAGCCGTCAATCATTCCTATGCAAACAGATTCATCCAGTCAAATCCCCAAACCGCGCCATTTCTAATGAATATGCAAAGAGGGGAAAATAACTGAAGGACATAAAAATGAAAACGAACGGAAAAGAATTTAAAAAAAAAAAAAATAAATAATTAATTTTATTTTTTGATATTGAGAAGTTTTCATTTCCGGCGTCCATTTTAAACCAAGCCTCATTCTTGAGGACCTTAAATGAATTTGGACGCTGCTTTTTTTTTTTTTTTTTTTTTTTGAATGGAAATATTATTTGTTTTATTTTATTTTTTTTTATATTTTAGTTTACGATTGAAATCCTGTTTGCTATAAGAAAATGAAATCGATCCGAATATTCTTCCCAACCCTCAGCATATTAATAAAGAAATAAGCGAGAAAAATGAAAGAAAAATAAAAACGACAAAAAAAAAAAAAATAAAATAATTAAATAAAAATTAGTTGCGTAAATAAAATTAAAAGAAAATTGAAAACGAAAAAAATAAAAAAATAAAACGTGAATGGAAATCAATGTGTACAATCTAAAATTTCCGAAAAAAGAAATTAAAAAGATGGTTAAAGGAGTCGCGTGAGGCTATTGAATCTGAGTTTCGTGTTCCAGAAAAGATTTTTATCAGCAATTCTCACTTGTAATGAAATGAAAGCGTACAACTCAATATGGCAAATAAAATATAAAAGAAAAATAAATGAACAACAATTTGACTTTACCAAAATTTCTAAAATTAAACATTTATATTATTTCAGTCATCATTTAATCTTTCCGCTCAATTAATTTAAGCAACATTTCTTATATTCTACTTCTATAAACCATGTTATTTCATGACTCTCCACAACTTCCTATCCTTTGTAGCTCGTAGCAATTTTTATCTTTTTTTTTTTACCACCCCTCCTGTTATCCTTTTACAAAAGCTTGTTAGGATAGGACGCTGTGGAGTGTCATGAAAGGACATGACTTGAGATTTAGTAGATGCCAAAGGGTACTAATCAAAACAAACAAAAGTAAAATGTTTGTAAAATTTTCCTTTTACAATGTTGTTTGCCCTTTACAAAGCCCAAGAGGCACACGTGTTTGTGGGTTACAGGTTAAAAGTCACCACCCCAGGCAAGGTCATAATGCCCCCAGCACGCAAGAGAGAAGGAAGTGAGAGAGAAGGAAATGAAACCGGAAACCCATTCTTGAACAGGAAACAAAGAATAAACCTCTAATGATATTCAAAAGACCGGGAGGAGTGTGAACCGGACGATAGGCAAACTTATCTACACCTGTTGAGGGGAAAAAAGTAACCAAGGAGTAAACAATAAGTTCAGAGATTTAGGCAGAGATGTTAGACGTGCAGAGTTGAAGTAGACTTTAGAATGAACCGGGAACAGAATCCAGAGCAAGAACCAAAGGATAAACCTCTACTCCTGTTCAAAAGGACAGAGAGGAGTGTGAACCGGACGATAGGCGAACCTATCTGCTCCTATTGATGGAGGAGAGAAAAAATAGTGAATAAAATTACAGAGTTCAGGCGCAGACGTTAGTAGTACAGATTTGACGTAGACCTTAAAAGGAACCGGAAACCCAATCCTAAACAGAAAAACTAGGGATAAACCTCTACTCCTGTTCAAAAGAACGGAGAGGAGTGTGAACCGGACGATAGGCGAACCTAACTAGTCCCCTTTTTAAACAGAGGTAGCTATAATTGTTGATGAAAGAAAATTATTCTTCCTATTCTTCTATGTGCCATGTCTCTTCAGGCGTTAGCGAACATGGCTCACCACAGCGTTCTCTCATATCTAGCTCTTACCAAGTATTGGCCTTTTGCTGTCGCATCGAAACTCTCTTCTGCAAATCATATACACATAGATACGTTTTGCGCTGTTTTTCTCTTTCCCTCTTGTCTTCAATATGTCCTGTGCGTGTCAAATTCTCCAAGTCCTGTTTCCTCATTATGTGTCCCAGAAATGTCAACTGTCTCTTTTTGGTGCTACTTACCATTTTTGTTTGCATTTTCTCGAAACCTTTGTCGTTGCCTAAATTTTCAGCCCATGTTATTCTCAGCATCCTTCTGTAGAACCATATCTCTGCTGTCTGAAGTCTTCTTCATCTGCGAGGAGATTGTCCAGTATTCACTGATATGACATAACGGTTAAATACTCTTCTCATTGTTTCTTTGTTTCTCTGTCCACCCCCACTAGCCTTTAATATGTGACCCCTCATTATGTGTCCTAGACATTACAAGTGTCTCTTTCTAATTCTAATGATAATTGTTCTTTTTGCTTCCCTTTTAATTAGAACTTTCCCTTTCTCATATGCTCTGCCCATAGAATTCTCAGCATCCTTCTGTAGAACCAGGTATTTGTTGCCGCATTTCTCCTCTTCATCTAGGCGGAAGTTGTTCAGCATTCACTGCCAAAAGACCTATAAAATAAACAAGAAACAAATCCTCCCCCAAAAGGACCAAAGAAAACACCTGTCTAAGCAGTAAGGTACAATGTCCAACGCCTGAACCATGCAGATAGAGCAGAGAATGCTTCACGGCGTTAGCCCTCAACTAAGCACTGCTCAAGTAATTGAAAGTATTTAAGGTAAAGACACAGTTACAACCTTATGGCGGTGGGAAAACAAGGGAAGCTGAGCTGCCAGAGCAGGGCCAGTAATATTGCTGATTCTTTTTGTTATGGGATCTTACCCATAATAATAATGATGGACTATTCCATACTTAATAAATACTGCGCCTCAGGAGTAGGCAAGGAGTCGCTCGCTCAACTTTCTGAGCGAGTGTTCGGTTTACCTCTCTGTCTCCGGACGGAGAGAAACCCGAGGGAGGCTACGCCGAAGGGCGGAGTTCCTTCGGGGAGGTAAAACCGGCCCTGACCCCGCTTAGGCGGGTTCAAATGGGCATATTTTTGGGCCGAGCCTAATGGCTTGGGAATTCCCCACGTTAAAAAGACCTTGTGCCACATGAAACCCTCGTGGGGGGGGACTGAATATCGTCAGTAGTTCAAATCGAGTCACGAGTCGAGTAAAGGGCAGTCCGAAACAGAGTCGTGTTCAGACAATTACTACAAGACATTGGAATAATGATACTGGTCGAGACTACATTGTTCTCCTTACTAAAACCTGATTGTTCATACTAACACTTCTACTTCTCTGTATATATTCCTGTTTGTAATATATCTGGGTTATTCCATATCCGTGTTCGAGTTCTTCTTTTTTGGTTCTACCTTGGACTATCACCGTGGCACAAGGAACCGTACCATAACACTTTTTTTTTTTAGATATTATCAAGAAACTCAAGGTAATTAGCAGGGGCACCGGACCATATATGGCAGCAATATTCTAAGCATGGATGAATGGTAGACTTAAAAATTCGTAACATAGATTCAGGAGAGAAAAAATTGTCTCGCCCGATAGAGTGACCCAACTTTCTTAGCAGATGAGTTTAGCAATGGATTCGATAGAGTCTTTCCATTTCACGTCAGGAGAGAATTTTAGCCCTAGGAGGTGCAACGAGTCGCTCTCCAGGAGGTCAGCATCAGTCATATTAATGGAAGGTAGGGAGGGGTCTCTCAGATGATTAATGGAAAGAATTTTAGATTTGGAGTCGTTAAAATTAATAACTATCTTTTGCCCCAGTTAACGATGTACTTGATGTCGTTTTTAATTTTTTAACTAACTTTGTAAAATTACGCAGGTGTCGTCTTTAAGAAAGCTTTATAGAGTTGAGATTACAAGGTTCGCGTATAGTGTCCTTTTATAGTCCCAGTAAACAGAAATAGCTTTCACAGAGAGGAGAGTAACAAAAGCACAGGGTTTTGTTATAATTAACAAACTCTTTAACATGTTCAGAAATGCTCCCCCTTCATGTTCAGCCCAACGCTGAACACCATCAGCAACACTTTTACAAACATTTTAATACATTTTTACATCACTTAAAGAAAAGTCATCAGAAATTGCTTGTTTTAAATCAGGATGTTTTTCAGGTTTTTTTGTACAACCAACAAGGAAAAAAATGTAGTTCTTTTAAGTTTGGTGATCGTCATGGCCACGGAATTGCTCTACTTCGACCTATACACCTCAGCTTAGAATTAAGATTTTACTATTCCCGAATGCATAAGTTTTGAGATGTCAACGAACACCCGTTGTAACTTTTTGATGCCAACAAATCCCCGTTGTCACTTTCGTAAATGCTCGTTGTAGTATAGACTTTGTAATCGTAGATACAACTATAGTAATGCCGTTGAACAATACTGGTGTCAGACGCCTTCAAATAACACTTGCACTAATAGTACTTGCTCGATAATACTCCGATCCAATAGTAATTCATATAGTTATCTGAATAGAGAAATAGTATCGTGAATAGAGTAGACGATAGCAGTCCGTATATTAATAGAGGATAGAACAGAAATGGGGATCCGAATAATATAGAGGACAGACTAGAAATAACGAGCGTTAGTTGTCAGCTACTTCCTACATATATGCGTCCCCTCAATCGTCACTTGATCTACTTAATTCAATAATGGGATCGCCTGTGTTTGCTCGCTGGAGATCTATGTTCAAACTCAAGCGTTGGCAGCGACACTTTATTTATAGTTAATCCTAAGCCATCTTAAACTATAGCGATTTATTTTTGTTCAATAAAAGTTAATAAACAAAAAACAGCGTTACTTTTGCCTCACCCTATATATATATATATATATATATATATATATACTTTCGAAAGAAAGGGCTATAAATTTTGTGGGCTTTACTCTGATCAACATATCAAATTTAACCTAGGTTAAATTTGAACTAAGCAACGAAGCAAAAATTAAAATTTTTTATAAATGGGTTATGACGTGTAGATTGGCAGCTAACGGCAGCCAGGCATAAACTTAAAGCGGATACATATGGGTTACATAAAATATACAAACCAGACAATACAGTTTCCTATAAAAGATGGGTAGAGAGCTAATTTAACGAAATGTTAAACAAGTTATATGCTTCGAATATCCTACACAAATTTGATTTCTTGTTCATAAATAAATGGCTTCTTTAAGAAACTAGTAAATAATTCAAACATATAGAATTGTTTGGTAAATTAATATGCAACTGTTGAATAAAGATCCTTCATATAACATGTTAAGAACTCTAACCAATCAATGTAAAATGTAAAAAAATAGTAACCAAATACCAATACATCTTTGCAAGATGTTACTATTAATTACTATTAATTTCCTGGTATACTACCAGAAATTAATACAAAAATATATTGAATCCAGATTAATCTTACAAATCATACCTGGATATATATATATATATATATATATATATATATATATATATATATATATATATATATATATATATATATATATGTAGACTCTGAGGTCAACAGCATGATTCAACACAATCTTCAGGCCTCAGTAAACTTTTGACGGGCCCATTTTTTTTTATTTACATACGCTCTATATCTGATATTAAGCACTTCTACCCTTAAATATAGCATACCTAAAAACTATATTTTTATCATCTCTCTCTCTCCCTCCCTCTCTCTCTCTCTCTCTCTCGCTATATATATATATATATATATATATATATGGTATCAAATGACAATTGGAAAAAAATCATACATTTTGCCGACGCGTTTCCTCTTCCGACTTTTTCAAGACAAAAATGAAATCGAAATGTTTTTGCTGTTATAGTTACATTAAAATTTAAAATTAAAAAGATAGACGCTTGTGTCTAAGCCTTTTTTCTGGTTAAAGTAAATTACCTTTATAGTAAGGGACTGTTATTATTTTTTTAACAGCATCTGGGAATTTAACTATATACATATATATATATATATATATATATATATATATATATAGATAGATAGATAGATAGATAGATAGATAAAGCGAGAATGAGAGAAAGATGGGTGGGAGAAAGAGAGACAATCAGAAATAGAGAGAGGGAGAGAGAGAGAGAGAAGAGAGAGAGAGAGGGGGTGGAAACGAATGAACGGAAAAGAGAGTCAGTCGTCCTAGAATGATATCAAAAAGAGACTGAAAGCAGTTAAAAAGGTGAAACGGCGTAAAATTACAACACATATATATATATATATATATATATATATATATATATATATATATATATATATATATATATAATTGTAAGTTGTATTATGTAAGATGAAAGTAAAGATGCATATAAATATTTGTGCTATCTTTTATTTATTTCCCTCATATGAAACTTATCCATGTTTTCATAACATTAAGATTAAAAAAAAGTTTTGTGGTGGTGGGGTGTATTTAATACATGAGCTTTTAAAGGCATCAACTGTTTTACAACGCAGATCTTCACTCGCATTTAGATCTCCGCCATTTTCATTTTTCTATTCGTAGACAAATCAAGAAAGCCGTCTTGTTGTGAGGCAAATGTATCTATCTTATTTATGAAATGGTTTTATTGCTCTCCAGATGGAAGCAATTTCGTTTTATGCATATTTTATATTGGAATTCTTTTTAGAAGCAGAACTACCATTAGCATGTCTTCTTGTAAGGGTCAGAATGCCTACGGGATATCTTGTATCGCTTAAGTACGGGAAGCGACATGAGAAATATCTACGTCGTTGATTGAATAAAGGGTTCCAGTAAGATGGACACTCAAAGAAGGCCGATGGGTATTAAGGCCGAAATATTATCTGTACAAAAAACAATATGGACATATTCTTTCGAATAGAAAGGCTATTTCACATGGATTCACGAGTAAATAAATTCCAGTTAAGTCGTTTAAGTCGTTTGAAGATCATGTCAGCGAAAAAATCGGGTTACGAATACGGCCATCTTTTCATAGGAATTAACGTTGTCTTCTCTGTTCAGACTAAGGTCTAAGCTAAGGTATGTTTGCTTTTAGGCCTTCTTTTTTCTTTTTCATTTTTCACAATTATTCAAAACTTTATCTGGATAAAGGTTTTAAGTTTTAGCACGTCGTCTGTGGTTCCATTAACGATTGTGTTTTTTCTTTTGTATATATATATATATATATATATATATATATATATATATTACCAATTTTCACCTAATGAAAGGCCCAAGAGTCGCTCAAGGTAGAGCGTTACTATGTGAAGTTGCGTAAGAATGGATAAACGATAGGAGTAAAAAGCTGAAGCAGACTATAGATAGAACCAGAAGCCAGTCCTAATCAGGAAACAAGGGATAACCTCTATTCCTGTTAGAAAGATCGGGAAATAGTTTAACCCGTATACTGAAGACCTTAAACAAGAAAAATCACGTACATGCCAAGAAAAATAGAGACCAAAATGCAAGCACCAACCTACTTTTAGTGCTAAATATATATATATAATTGAATATATATATATATATATATATATATATATATATATATATATATATATATATATATATATATATATATGCATATATATATATATATATATATAGTTTTAAGGTGTCCATGGATATATTTATGGGATAAATTTCAATATCAGAGATAGAGCGTATGTAAATATATATATAAAATGAACTTTAAAGATTAACACTCAGAATTTAAACGATTGCGTCAAGCATGAGAAACAGCCTGTCGCCCTTTAAATTGACTTCAATGTTCAATGAGAAAATATATATATATATATATATATATATATATATATATATATATATATATATATATATATTGGAAATATTTTTATGCAGTTTTTCATTTCAGCACGTTTCATTGAATTATTTAGATAAGTTTTGTCTACTTATTTTCAATAATATCCTCTCATATTCACGAGCAAGCTTCTTATTATCCTTATTAGAGGAAGCGAGAAGATTTCAATGTTGATACATATTCATTTATTCCGAGTACTTTTGACATTAACGCGATGTCATCATCAGGGTCGTGATTTTTTTTGAAGACAAAATTGTTGCATTCATCTGAAAATTATTTTTTTTTTAGTTCTGAAGTGAACAACATTAAGTTTATGTACTGTATAGTTTAAATTTCACGTTTGAAATCTCAGGGGAGGTAACTATGCTTGAAATCTATCTATCTATCTATCTATCTATCTATCTATCTATCTATCTTTTTTTTTTTTCATTTCACTCCCATAATAACGATTGGCATTGCATTTATATTTTCGATAATCAGGGGCACTAACGTGGTGTAATGGTTTAGCAAGCATGTTTCGCTAAATTCATTACAACTGAATAGTGACTTCGATCCTCACTGGGAACCCATACATTCGGCCTTGTGCCACGTCTAAGCTAGGCTTAGAAAATCATTGGGCTCCCCGAGGCGGTGTAATGGTTAGCAAGATTGTCTCGCTAGAACAATTACGACTGAGTATTGAGTTCGATCCTCACTGGGTGCGCTTGGAAAATAACTATATTTTCAATGATGAAATTTGACAGGGAATGAAGAAAACCAGAAGCGCGTTCAACAAGCGAGAAGTGCTGGCATAGAAATTAGGGTTACATCTACCAATTTTGATGATAAAATGATGAGAACTTACCAATAATCTAGTACTGCACTTAAGTTCATAAAGTCTAGGTGCCATAGAGGAAAGTTCATCAGAACAATTACCATGAAAGTATTTATAGAAAAGACACAGGAAAGTTATGTTTCTGCAGTTGGAAAGTGACAGAAGCTGAGATGCCAGGTCAGGACAAATAAAATTGCAGATTCTTCTTTGGATTTTATCAAGAATCTCTAAGGACCAGACCACACGTGACAGCAATATTCAAAGCATGTAAGCATGGTAAACTTATAAATTTGCAAGATAGATTTTGTCTAGCATAACCCAGTGAACCAATTTTCTCAGCTGCAGACCCAGGGAAGGATTTTATATAATATTTTATGTTAGCGGAAAATATTAGCCCGAAAAGGCTCAACATGTCTCACTCCCGGGGGTTAGTCGTAGGCATGCTGATAGACGGTAAAAAATGGTTCTATCAGACGTTTAAAAGAGAGATCAGTTTCGTTTTTGTGGCGCTGAAATTATAAAGCCACTCTTTGCCCCATTTGACGACGGGATTGTAGGCCGTTTTTTTTTCGATTTGAAGGTATCGAACAAATCAGACTGGAGTAAATATTTGTGTCATCAGCATAGATGCAGAACCGGTAAGAGATGAGACCAGAAAGGTAAGTTATCAAAATTAGGAAGGAGGTAGTTTCAATGATAGAGCCCAGGGTCATTTAAAAAAAAAAGCTATAGAAGAGTGGCCAGAAATAACATGTCTTTTCAAATCCCTGGGAAACAACAGCATTTATGGAAAAAAGATCTAGAAGAGTGGCCATTCAAGACAACTTTCATTTTGTGATTTGATGAAGAAAAAATTAGTTAAAAAATTAATTCAGAAATACCATAACCTTTCAACTTGTGAAGAAAACCAGCATGCCAAAGCCTGTCAAATGCTTTCGAGATATCCAAAGCAACAGACCGAACGTCACCATTCTCATCTAAAGCTTGATAAACTCTTTCAGCAGTAATCATTAATATATCAGCAGTTAACCATATTGGTTAGCTGAAAGAAGACCC
The DNA here is from genome assembly GCA_903632075.3 of Acanthosepion pharaonis. Classification (NCBI taxonomy): domain Eukaryota; kingdom Metazoa; phylum Mollusca; class Cephalopoda; order Sepiida; family Sepiidae; genus Acanthosepion; species Acanthosepion pharaonis. The sequence continues at coordinate 151,277 of CAHIKZ030002319.1, read as the reverse complement.
GGTGAAATGAGATGCTTAACCAATTCAGTGTACTTTGCTAAAAGAGGTAAAAGGTTAATAGATCAATAAAAGGATCAGACGGATCACCTGAATTTTTGAAGACTGGAACTACAGAAGAGGATTTCCAACAAGCAGGAATGCAAGCAGCAGCAAGACATCAGATGGTTCACCTGTGTTCTTAAAGACTGGAACAACAGAAGAGGATTTGCAACAAGCAGGAATGCAAGCAGCAGCAAGGTATTATTCTAGAGTTTAGAGAGAACAGAAGCCAGTCCAGGAGCAGATTTGTTAAGGACTATTACAGGGATTTCCTCATGTCAACATGCTTTATAGGGATCCAGTTTACAGATGACAGCAGAAACTTTGGATGGAGTAATATATATATATCACTCAAGAGAGACTCAGTTCTAAGTGGAAAGTTGTTATGGGATCTTACCCATAATAATAATAATGTATTATTCAATACTTAATAAATACTGCACCTCAGGAGTAGGCAAGGAGAGTCAGTAGTTCAAGTCGAGTCAAGAGTCGAGTCAGAGGCAGTCCGAAACAGAGTCGCGTTCAGACAATTACTGCAAGACATTGGAATAGTGATACTGGTCGAGACTACATTGTTCTTTCTACTAAACCTGATTGTTCATACTAACACTTCTACTTCTCTGTATATAGTCCTGTTTGTAATATATCTGTGTTATTCTATATCTGTGTTCGAGTTCTTCTTTATTGCTTCTACCTTGGACTATCACCGTGATACAAGGAACCGGACCATAACAAAAGTCAAGCAAAGGCACTCCAGATGTGTGAAGCATAGAGTTTGAAGAGAATTTACAAGCAAAACATTCTGCATTATTAGTGATGTAACCTAGGGAAGGTTACTGAATAAAATAATCACACAAAGGTTGATAATGAACGATAATACTTAGGACAAGAACAACATATATAAGATCCGAACCTTTATTTCATCCACTGGAGTAGATTGTTTTAGTTCCATTTGCCATACCTCTTCCAGATGTCCCAGTTATGCTGAGGAAAGGCATACATATATTAGATAAACTACTGTATGAGAACCCAGTGCTTCTGAACCTAAAAACAGGGAATAAATAACATTCTTGAGTATAATATGACCTTGTAGTTCAGCCATCCCTATAGGTCATTCCAGCCAAATTCAAGTCAAGCAAAGATACTCCAGATGTGTGAACCGTAGGAGTGAATAGTTGTGCCATCAGCATAGATACTGAGTTGAGAAATGATGACGTCAGGAAGGTCATTTATGAAAAGTAGAAACAATGGAGGTTCAAGGATAGATCCCTGGGAAACAACAGCCTTTATGGAGAAAAAAGACCTAGAAGAGTGGCCATTCACGACAACTTTCATTTCGTGGTTTGATAAGAAAGACTGAATCAGTTCAAAAATTTCGTCCAGAAATAGCATAACTTTTCAACTTTTGAAGAAGACGATTTTGTCAAAAACCTGTCAAATGCCTTCGAGATATTTAAAGCAACATCCCGAGCTTCACCATTCTCATTTAATGCTTGATAGATTCAGCAATAATCGTTACCACAGCAGCAATTAACCTAGAGAAGCGAAAGCCATATTGCTTATATAAAAAGAAGACCCTGCAAGGTTGGATGCCCAACCAATTCATAGTTGATTAGAGCCTCTAGGACATGCTAAAAAGAGGTAGAAGGAAAATAGACAGATGGAAGGATAAGATGGTACGCCTGATTTCTTAAAGACTGGAACTGCAGAGGAGGATTTAAACAAGGAGGAAAACAAGAAACAGCAAGGCATCTAGTGTATATTTTAAAGAGAACAGGAGACAGTTCAGGAAGACATATCTTAAGGACTATGGCAGGGATGCCATCCAGTTAACATGCTTTGCAAGGATCCAATTTAAAGATGATAGCGGAAACCACAGACGGTGTTATATGCATATCACTCTAAAGAGACTAAGTGGAGAGTCAGGCAAAGATACAACAGCTGTGTCAAGAATAAAATTTGAAGAGAAATTACGAGCCAAGCATTCGGCTTTATCAGCAGATCATATTATCACCTCAAATTGATGGAAGAAAGAAAGAATAGAAAACGTACTCTTATTTAACACATTGTTACATAGCCTCTAGTAGTCATGTGAACCAAACTTGTTAGATGCTATCATTCTATCAACAAACAAAGAATTAGGCCCTTTGGGTATACCATAAAATTTTCGAGCAGACACAAATAAGCGTGTTGTGTGATCTGGTAAACACGGAAAAAGTAATTCCTATGGGCTATAGCGGCTGAACAGGCGGGATGAACTAAGGAGAAGATTGTGGATTCATTTGGTTTTGGCGAGAAAGTATGAAAGCATTAATAGCTGATGCAACCCAAGAGGAAACTTCTGTGGCACAAGGCTCCATAGGGAGAGTAAGAATTTCAATCGAAAGAGGGTCTCGAATATAATCACGAAATGCATCGCAATCAGTACGCTGGTAATCTATCTATCTATACCGGTTCAGATCGATTTATCTATCTATCTGGAAATGTGTCCGCCTGTCTATCTGTTTCGCCTGTTTTTCGGTTTACATCTTTTTCGATCTATCTATCTATCTATCTATCTATCTATCTATCTATCTATCTATCTCTTCAGATTTGTCCAATTATCTTTCTGCCTATCCTTTTATCCCCCTATCTATCAATCCCAGTTCAAATCTATCTATCTATCTATCTATCTATCTATCTATCTATCTATCTATCTATCTATCTCAGCCTGTTCATATCTATCTATCTATCTATCTATCTATTTATCTATCTATCTATCTATCTATCTATCTATCTATCTATCTATCTAGCTATCCATCTCTATCTCAGTTTCTCTCTCTCTCTCTCTCTATATATATATATATATATATATATGTGTTACCTTTTACCTATCCTTCTATCTCCCTATCAATCCCAGTTCATATCTATCTATCTATCTATCTATCTATCTATCTATCTATCTATCTATCTATCTATCTATCTATCTATTCATAGCTATCTAGCTATCCATCTCTATCTCAGTTTCTTTCTTTCTCTCTCTCTCTCTCTCTCTCTATATATATATATATATATATATATATATATATATATATATATATATATATATTTTTTTACCTATCCTTCTATCTCCCTATCTATCAATCCCAGTTCATATCTATCTATCTATCTATCTTATCTATCTATCTATCTATCTATCTATCTCTTCTCTTCATAGCTATCTAGCTATCCATCTCTATCTCAGTTTCTCTCTCTCTCTCTCTCTATATATATATATATATATATATATATATGTTACCTTTTTACCTATCCTTCTATCTCCCTATCTATCAATCCCAGTTCAAATCTATCTATCTATCTATCTATCTATCTATCTATCTATCTCTATCTATCTATCTATCTAGCATCATCTATCTCAGTTTCCCTCCCTCTCTCTCTCTCTATATATATATATATATATATATATATATATATATGTTACCTTTTACCTATCCTTCTATCTCCCAATCTATCAATCCCAGTTCATATCTATTAATCTATCTATCTATCTATCTATCTATCTATCTATTCATAGCTATCTAGCTATCCATCTCTATCTCAGTTTCTTTCTCTCTCTCTCTCTCTCTATATATATATATATATATATATATATATATATATGTATATATATATATATATATGTTACCTTTTTACCTATCCTTCTATCGCCCTATCAATCCCAGTTCATATCTATCTATCTATCTATCTATCTATCTATCTATCTATCTATCTATCTATCTCAGCCTGTTCATAACTACTTATCTCAGCCTCTTCATATCTATTTATCTCAGTCTCTCCATATCTATCTATCTATCTATCTATCTATCTATCTATCTATGCCTGGTCATTATCTATCTATCTATCTATCTATCTATCTATCTATCTATCTATCTATCTAAATCTGTTCAGTATTTAACTATATAAGTCTGTTCATTGTCAATCTATCAAAACTTGTTCACTATCTATCTATCTATCTATCTATCTATCTATCTATCTATCTATCTCAGCCTGTTCATAACTAGTTATCTCAGCCTGTTCATATCTATTTATCTCAGCCTGTTCATATCTCTATCTATCTATCTATCTATCTATCTATCTATCTATCTATCTATCTATCTATCTATCTATCTCAGCCTGTTCATAACTACTTATCTCAGTCTGTTTGCATCTATCTATCTATCCCAGTCTGTTCATATCTATCTATCTATCTATCTATCTATCTATCTATCTATCTATCTAGGTAGGTAGGTAGGTAGGTAGCGAGCTAGTTATGTCTTTCATTTTCTATTAATAACTATCCCATTTCACTGATATCCTTTTTGTTTGCCGCAAACGTGATTATTACCTCTTCAGTTGGGTTTCTATCTATGATTGATAACAATCTCACCCTTTCCGTACCTCTCCCACCACCACACACACACACACACACACACACACACATACACATACACACACACACATATATATATACATGCCAATATATATTTGTACATATATATATATATATATATATATATATATATATATATATATATATATGTTACCGAATTTGCATATAACTATATTTCTAATATATACGGTAGACTTATATGAGCCAAATTTGACAACAAATCCACCGAAAAAAGCCATTAAAATATCTCAAGTTTATGCTTCTGCATATGTTTTACAGGCGAGGTGACTGATGTAATTGTCAAGGAAGTTTTGATATCGTTTCTTTATTTCCATGTTTATCAATGCATTTTATTACAAACAGTCGCGAGCGCGTCGATTTTGCCCACCAGCCAATGATAAATAGACGAACAAAAATACAGTTTTCTACTCGATGTCAAAGCCTGATCGAGGAAAGTATGCCTCCTTTTTATAATTAAAAAAGTAAATAAATATATTAAATATATATTTAGATAATATTTGTGTTCATGCCAAGTTATAAATAAGTAAATAAGTAATTTATGAAGTTGAAAGCAGAGAAGGTGTGTCGTCGCGGGATTGGGCGTAAACGAGAAAAGCCGGACAGAGTGAAAAAAAAAAAAACGTTTGGAAGGAAAACCGAAAGTCTGAGTAAGAAAAAAGAAGGAAGAAAAAAAAAAGAATATATCGACAAGAATAGAGAAGAGAAAAGGAAGAGTAATGTGAAGAAGTCGGAGGAGAAGAAAGGGACACGTTTGATAAAAAGAGGAGACGGTAGGAGGAAGAGAAAGAGACCATTAGAAGAGATAGATTAGATAAATTACGAGAAGAAAGGAGAGTTAGGAGAAAGGAAGAGTAAGGGCAAGAGAAAGTTAAAAAAAGGGAGAGTAAAAATGAGTAAGTAAAAGAGGATGAAGACAAAGTGGTATTGAGATAAATTAGAAGGAGAAAAGGAGAGTTAAGAGAAAGGACGAGTAAGGAAAAGAGAAGATAAAAAAGGAGAGTAAAGATAAGCAAGTAAAAGAGGATCAAGACAAAGTGGTATGGATATAAATTAGGAGAAGAAAAGGAGAGTTAGGAGAAAGAAAGAGTAAGAAAAAGAGAAAAAAAAAAGGAGAGTAAAATTAGTAGGTAAAATAGGATGAAGACAAAGTGGAATTGATACAAATTAGACGGAGAAGAAAAGGAGAGTTAAGAGCAAGGAAGAGTAAGGAAAAGGGGAGATAAAGAAGGGAGATTAAAGATGAATAAGTAAAAGAGGATGAAGACAAAGTTGAATTGATACAAATTAGAAGAAGAAGAAAAAGAGAGTTAGGAGAAAGGAAGAGTAAATAAAAGAGAAAATAAAAAAAGGAGAGTAAAGACGGGTAGGTAAAAAAGGATGTTGACAAAATGGTATTGAGATAAATTAGGAGAAAAATGAGAGTTACGAGAAAGAAAGGGTAAGGAAAAGAGAGAGTAAGACAGAAAAGTAAAGAGAAATAAGAAGAGTAAAAATATTGATAAGGAAAAGATTCAAACCCAACGGAAATAAAGTGCAAAAGAGAGTAAAAAGACAGTGCCGAGAAAGAGAATAAAGAGGAAATTAAAAAGGAAAGGAGAGTGAGAAGAAATGAAGAGTAAAGAGAAAGAGAAAGTAAAAAAGGGAGAGTAAAGAGAAAGAGAAAGGAAAAAAGGGCGTGTAAAGAAAAAGAGAAAGTGAGCAGAATAATGAGAAGGAAAATAATCAGAGAAAAAGAGAAGCTGTAAAAGAGACTAAATAAAGAGAGTGTCGAGAAAGAGAGAATAAATAGAAAACTAGAAGAAGAGGAGAGTGAGGCGAAAAGCAGAAAGAGAATGGGAAAATAAGGGTAATTAAGAGGGTGGGTAAATATTGAGAAAAAGACAGACTAAATAGAAAAAAAAAGTAAGAAGAAAAAGAGAATTAAGAGAAAAAGAGAGTAAAGGCAAATAAAAAAAAACGAGTAGGAATTAGAGGAGAGTGGGGAGAGTAAGGAAAAAGAGAGAAGTATAAAGAAAAATGGGAGAAGGAGTGAGTTAAGAGAATGAGAAAAAGAGAGGAGGGAAAAGAGAGAGTCAGCAGAAACGGAGAGTAAGCATAATGGGAATGGGAGAATAAGGACAACTTGAAAATTAGAAGAAATGTCAGGAGAGAGAGAAACAGATGAAAGTTGAAGTAAAGAGAAAGAGCGAGTAAGTAGAAATAGAGAACTGGGAGAAATTTCAGGAGAGTATTTAAGTAAGGAAAGAAAGAGAGAGAACGGGAACAAAAATGAAGGACGTGTAGGGGATTTAAGATAAAGGAAGAGTAAAAAGTAAGGGAGAGTGTATGGAAATGGAGAGTAAGGAATGAGGATGAAGAGAGACTTGAAGGAATGGGAGAGTAAGATGAAAAGGAGAGTCCATAGAAAGTGTGAGATACGTGAAAGAATGACGAGAAAAGGAAAGTTGGGAGAAACGGGCAGAGGAGAAGAGAGAGAGAGAGAGTGTGTGAATTAAAATACAAGGAAAACAGAGAGAGGGAGAGAGAGAGCAAGTAGAAATAGAGAACGGGGAGAAATTTCAGGAGAGTGAGTAATTAAAAAAAAAGAGAGAGAGAACGGGACCAAATATGAAGGACGTAAAAGGAGAAGGGGAGTTAAGATAAAGGAAGAGTAAGAAGCAAGGGTGAGTGAATGGAAATGGAGAGTAAGGAATGAGGATGAAGAGAGACTTGGAAGAATGGGAGAGTAAGATAAAAAGGAGAGTCCATAGAAAGTCTGAGACACGTGAAAGAATGACGATAAAAAGGAAAGTTGAGAGAAACGGGGAGAGGGGAAAGAGAGAGAGAGAGAATTAAAAGAAAAGGAAAACAGAGAGAGAGAGAGGGGGGAGTAGGTAGAGAAGAAGAAGAAGAAGAAGAAGAAGAAGAAGAAGAAGAAGAAGAAGAAGAAAAATAAAGGATGAATTACGAGAAATTGGAGAGTTATTTTTATTCATTCAACACCGAGCTTTCAAGAAATATGCGAATCAGTGTGAATATAGCATGACAAATTTTACTGTCACTCAAAGTCAGTCTGTTGTGACCTGAAAATAAAGAAAACATGTTCCAAATGTGCGGGAAAAGCATCAGAAAAAGAAACGAAAAACTATGAGAATAAAAATCAACATAAAACGTAAGCATAGATATTTTCTAGAAAAGTAATATGCTGAAATATAGCTAATGTGCATTCGATCGATATTTTGTCAGACGCATGGTAAAATTCTGTATATTTTACAAATATATAAACTCAAGAAAATCTTAGCAAATGTATTCTTTCTTTTGAAATGATTAATGCAAATTTACCACATCCAGTTAATGAGTACAATTGAAATTACAATTTAACATCTTCATAATCGAGCATGGCTCTCGACAACATTCTATCTATCAGCAGTGTTCGTTTCATTTACAATATCTTCCATTCTGTTTTGCCATCGACTGTCACAAGATTCGGCTTTTTATACCACACCAGTAAGTACCTGACTCCTCTTCCTATCCTCTACTTTTACAAGAGCCAGATCAGGCATAAAAAGGCGCACTGTTGCCATATATGGACAGGAGCTGCTCGGGCTTCACTTTCTAGTCTCGATTTAGTCTCAAAGCTTCTCCACGTCCTTGTGGGTGATTAATTGTTTTCCACCCTACAACCCCTTTCCCACAGACGAAACTTCGTAATCTTCTCGCTGCTCTATCGCTATTTTCATGGAAAGTGCTCAGCCGAACTATATTCCATAGTTCCACCAGTTCTACCCTTCATGGCTAAGACCCACTGCACACATTTTAACGAACATACCTAATTCCCCTCGGATTCAACTGGTGAGATGTATGTTGCACTCGATGTATATATATATATATATATATATATATAGTTAAATTCCAAGATGAATTCTGTGGACAAGACAGATTGGTATCAAATGACAATTGGAAAAAATCTTACATTTTGCCGACGCGTTTCGACTTCCGACTTTTTCAAGGCAAAAATGAAATCGAAATGTTTTTGCTGTTATAGTTACATTAAAATTCAAAATTAAAAAGATAGACGCTTGTGTTCTAAGCCTTTTTTCTGGTTAATGTAAATTACCTTTATATATATATTGTACTCTATTCGTTCTCATCACATATATATATATATATATATATATATATATATATATATAAATATATATATACGCTATATTTCAAATGTTTCAGGCGATCCCTGGTAATTTTTTAAAATTGGCCCCAAAATTAGTTGTTTTGTAATTTAAATGAGAGAAAAATATTATACATAGCTAAAAAAAAGTGAAACGTTAATATTTTTAGAAATTTTATTGTGACAAAAAGAAAAAAAAAAATTTATAATAAAATTTTGCTCTCGTCAAAATAGCCTTCTTTAGCCTTGATTACTGCAGCACAAAGTTTTGGCATTCGTTGCTAAAGTTTCTCAAATTGTCAGTTTAATAATTGATTCCATTCTTTTTCAATGACTCTGTAAGAGATTTTATTCTTTTAATTCTTCTGTCAAGTTCATCCCATGCTATTTCTGGGGGTGGCTTGAAACTTTTGAAGGCCAAGTAGTATATATATATATATATATATATATATATATATATATATATATATATATATATATATATATATATATATATATATATATATATATATATAATATATTATATATATATATATATATATATATATATATATATATATAAAATATAAAAAAAACAAAATTTCCTATAAAAAAATATGTTTAAAAAATAAAATCTGAATCGACGTTTCTTTCTTATTTTAATTTGGAAATAACATTTTCATTTAAACATAAAACATTTCGATAACAATTTAACACAAAGACCATCATATAATATATATATATATATATATATATAGATAGTATATATATATATATATAGATAGTTATATATATATATATATCTATAGATAGTGTCCATCGTCTTTTGTGTTAAATTGTTATAAGTTATAATGTTAATTATGTTTAAATGAAAATGTCCATGAAGATGGTCCTAAATAGACCGAAACGTCCGACGTCGACTTTATTTTAACATTAATAATGCATATTCAGAATTTTTTTTTTTTTTCAGTATTTTTCTTTCATACTGTCGGATTTATATCCATATATTTGCTTATATATATATATATATATATATATATATATATATATATATATATATATAAATTTTAAGCTCTGCATGTTAAATTTTGTCTTTTATTGTGTATTGAGCACTTTTTAATACAGTTCATTCCTAATCTAGTTCATCTCTGAAAAATAACATTTTTAATAATAATAATAATAATAATAATAATAATAATAATAAATATTAAAAATGTGGCAAAATGAAAAAAAAAATGTGGCACATGGGAACATCAACAATCCCTCTTGTAGTTGGAGCCCTAGGACGGGTTAGAAAAGATTCCAATAGACTAATCGAAGGTATTTCTGAAAGTCCATGCCTCAAAGAAATACAAAACATTGTTCTCACGAGTACAACACACACTTTACGAAGGGCTTTATCTATGTTAAATATGTTTTTTTTGTTTTTTTTTTTTTTGTCAGTGTCCTAATGTCATTTCTAACCTTAGGTCTCTGGGCGGGACCCGGAAAGAAATGTGTACACACCAGAAATCAAAGGAAATATAAAAAATAATAACAATAATTTATAATAATTTTTTAATATATATATATATATATATATATATATATATATATATATATATATATATATATATAATTATTTATTTAAAAATATGATTCCAAAACGATACATAAGAAGTCTCATGTTTCAAAAACAAGAGCCGAAAACTTCAATATAATTATTTAAATTAAATTGAGTTAAATATTCCCCCATAGCTAAACACTAAAATCAATCAGGACACACATTAGAAAACTGCAAATGTTTATTAATAGATTCCGATTTTACTTCCACATTCACACGCAGAAAAAAAGAAACATATTGGATCTTAAAATTAAATACACATAAACTAGGGTTGAATAGGGACTTAGGTGTTTTAAATCTTTATAAATATTTCAATAGTTAAGCAATTTTTTTTAGATATAGTAAAAAAATTTTTTTAAATATTTATGACAGTTAGATTTAAGTTAGGAATATCCGAACAGTGACGTTCCATATCACGTGACGTCCGCGTCTCGCGAAGGACGCTACTTGCTAACAAACAGTAATTTTAATTTATTTGTAACAAACAGTTATTTCTGATGAAAAATTGAGGACAATTTGAAATATCAAATATATATATAAATAAATAAATACTTTCATAAAATAAAACATTATAATTTTCAATTTGAAGAAAGTATACGTGGCTTCTCATTATGCTATATATATATATATATATATATATATATATATATATATATATATATATATAATAAACCAAATTTTTTAACTGGAATGTATTTACTCGTGAATCTATATGTTTAGAAAATGCTTTTGCCTTTTTATAAAGTATTTTTTCATGATTGCGTATATTTATTTTTATCAATTATTTTGAGAGATTTTCTTTATAAATCAAAACCTGAAAACCACTAAAAAATGGTAATTAACAAAGCAGTACACAAGTGAATAATCTTTTAGTAGCTAAACATTATTTCGCAAGCAGTTAATAATTTATGACTGCTTAACGCTGCCTTTCAAAACGGCAATGGAACTCATTTTGTAGAGCGGACATCAAGAAAGCCTCTCCCTTACATTCTTAATAGCTCGTATCACCTCGCCAGCAATGAACTATTTCCCATTTCTAGCCATCATTATCCAAACATGATGTTTTGAGACAAGGTCAAACATTTCCTTTTAGTTGGAAAACGATCAGGGTTCTTGGAAGCAGTTATCAAATAGCAACTTTTATTTTCTTCCTCAAAATCAGACTTTATACTCACTCTATGTTTGGCACGATGGAGGAATGGATAGTGGCTCGAATTGAGGAATCGGATCCATTGCATTCCCTTATGTTCTGATAACCTTGAGAAAGGCATGAATCCTCATCTCCCTCCATCTATGGGTAAATAGCAGGACAGACCGGTTTCTATAGATTTGGATGACAACTGGTCTACCGCAGAAAGAAATGGCAACCTACTGCAGGAAAGCATCTGCCTCGTCAGTCATGTATCGAAAGATAAATAATCGCCTAAGCGTGTATCACAGATGAAGAAGAGACTTGAAGCAATATCAGCGTAGTTCTACAGAAGCAGTGAATAACAACACCAAAATTTTAGAGAAATTAGAAACAAAAAGGACAGTTATCCTTTATATCGGGAAGAGACAGATGAAATTTCTAGGGAACATAATGAGGAAAGAGGTCTTGGAAAAATTGATACTCACATGACAGATTAAAGGCAAGAGGAACAGACAACGCACAGCCTATAAGAAAAATCCATATTCATATCTCACGCCATTTTGTTAGAAATGGCATACTGTGTGTACTTTTTACGATCTCCGCCTCGCATTGGTTACATCACAAATACATTATCTTGTCAGCCTAATGAAAGGATCAACAAGCATTTTTTACTTTTCTAGGGAACATAATGAGGAAGGAGGCCTTGGAAAATTTGATACCCACACGACAGATTGAATGCAAGAGGTTATAGAGGAAAACAACGCACAGCCTACATAGCGAGCTTGAGTAAGTGGATGGCGAACAAGATTTATAAAAGAAGACAAAAGACAACATTTATCAAGAGCTATAAAGTACGGTGTGGAGAATCATAAGTGCCAACGTCCTTAAGGGACACTGTTCTTTGAAGAACATCAGAATTTTTCGAAATTATAATTATAATTAAAAGGGTTTTGTCAGCCATCTTCAGTATCTGTGCAATGAAGGTGCTAAAACGTGTGGAATTCAAGTGATATCCCCATATAATGGTTGAAAAAATTCTATCAGGTCATCCCATAAGTTCTGTCCGAATTTTAACTTTTTGTCAAAATGAACGAAATTTAAAGAGTATTTTAAATTGTCTAATGGAGCTGAACATTATTTTTATGTTTAGATGCATTTAAATTGATCAAATTTTATTTCAGAGAACAATAAAATTAAATTTTGTTTGATTAAAACCCTGCTAACATGGAAGTACCCAAGAATCATTTGAGGCACATAATGCTTTATGAGTTCAAGAAAGGAAACTCAGCAGCCGAAGCGGCTAGAAACATTCACTCAGTTTATGGAGAGGAATGTGTGAATGAAAGAACTTGCAGAAGATGGTTTGCAAAATTCAGAGGTGGAGATTTCATCCTAGAAGATGAAGATCGAACCGGACGTCCAGTTGAGTTTGATGAAAAGCTTCTTGAAGCAGCCCTTGAAGAAAATCCTGCTTTATCATTTGAGGAATTGGCAGTGGTTCTCAGTTCAAACCATACAACTGTTCATAGTCATCTTCAACAACTTGGAAAAGTTCCTAAACTTGGAAAATGGGTGCCTCATGAATTGTCTGAAAATAACCTCAAATCCCGAGTTGCTCTTCTCTCCATTCTCGCCAACGTGTTTCACCTTTTTTGGATAGACTTGTGACTGGCGACGAAAAATGGATCTTTTATCGAAATGTTAAGCGTCGTAGACAGTGGCTTGATAAAGGGGAAGGACCCCAACCACAGCCAAGAAGGGAACTTCATGGGCAAAAGGTTCTTCTTTCAATCTGGTGGGATCGCCAAGGAATAATCCACTTTGAATTCTTACCACCTAATGCAACAATTAACGCTCAAATATAATGTCAGTAATTAGAGCGTTTGAACCAAGCTTTGAGGAAAAAAGACCTGCTCTAGTGAATCGAAAAGACGTGATGTTTCATCAGGAGAATGCGCGACCCCACACAGCAAGAATCACGTCACAAAAGATCGAAGAACTTGGTTGGGAGAAAATTCTTCATCCACCTTATTCTCCCGATCTTGCTCCTTCAGATTACCATTTGTTTCGTAGCTTACAGAATCGTTTGGAAGAAACAGCTTTTGTAACACAGGAAGAGGTTAAAACTGACATTTGTGAGTTCTTCGAATCAAAGCCAAAACAATTTTACAGTAATGGAATTAGTAAGCTTGTTAATACATGGAAGGAAGTCATAGATAATCAGGGAAATACATTGTTGATTGAATCTGTAATTAAATGTAACATTCGGTCACTTGTTTTCTTTATTCGAAATTCTGACAGAACTTATGGGATGACCTGATATATAGAATTAATTAAATAGAAAGAGATTTTACTACTTCTGAGAACATACAACGTGCAAGATTTCCACCGACCGGCCAATGATGACCCCAAGTTGCATTTCAGTTCTCGATCTTGTTGTTGGGTACCGAAAGCTGGGAAAGGGCCTGATGCATGCTCATAAAGTAACAAAATGAGAGAGAAACGCCAGGTCGAGGAATAAGGACACTGAACGCTGCCGAAAACGTGAGCAACGAAGAAGTTTTAAATAACATGGCAACAAAAATGACAATTATATTTAAAATCAGGAAGAGATAGGTGAAATTCATAATGCACATAATGAGGAAAGAGGGCTGGTAAAATCTGATACTCACAGGACAGAATGAAGACAAGAAGGACAGAGGAAGACAAGTCATGACGTACCTAGTGAGCTTGAGTAAATGGATGGCTGAACAGTGTTGAGATAAAACAGCAAAAAGAGAAAATTTATTAAGAGCTACAAAGAACAGAAAGCCATCATCATCTTCGTCTTCAGGTAACATGGCATATGAAAAAGAAGACCCCAAGGAAACTATGAAGCCACTAAGACACACGGGGGTTATTGGGAGTAAAGGAAACTGAAAAAAAATTGCAAAGGTGAAAGAACAATAAAAAGAACAGGTTTCAAGGAGAAAAAAGATGACGATTGACGGTATATTTAAACTTTTGAATATTGATTTCTTTGACAGCCTATCAACTCCTTATGAGTTATTTAATGTCGACATTGAATTTTTTGGGGAGCTTTCAAGTAATAAAAATATGATATATGTTATTCTGCTTTCACAAGTGAATACATGGTAGGTAATTCTCAGCTTTTGGGCATATACATGCTTGTGTGGACATGATTACTAAAAGGTCTTATATGTGTGTTTTATACGTTTCGTAGTTGAAGTTATATTTTGAAATAAAGCTTGATTTCTTTAAGAAATAATATAGGATATTCTATGGATTAATGTCATAAAAAAGATTTATGTCATTTGGTTGGTTGGTTGATTTTGTTTACCGGCATATCGCCCTCTATAGGTTATTTAATGGCGAACTCTAAACGATTTGAATATAATTTTTGGTTTTCAACTAAATATATATGTTGAACGCAATTGTACGCCTTCAACTACAGATAAAATTTATTGTTAGTCATTTTGCTTTAAAATGTATTGTTGGTAATTTTTTTTCTGTAAATCGGTATCCTTGGGAATTTTACTATAAATAGGTATTGTCGGTTGGTTTTTGTTTAGACGCATATCAACACCTCTATGGGTTATTTAGTGCCGAAATCTAAATATTTTGAACATAATTTTATGGCTTCAATAAAATATATTTTTAAAGAATATGTATTTGTTTCTTCAACTACAGATAAAATGTATTGTTGGTTATTTTGTATAAAATATATGTTATTGGTAATTTTATTACAAATCATCATTCTTGATAATTTTACTGTAAATAGGTATTTTGGTTTAGTTGATATTGTTTAGCGGCATATGAACACCTCTGTGGGGCATTTAATGCTGAAATCTAAATATTTTGAACACAATTTTATGACTTCAACTAAGTATATTTTGAATACAATTGTATCACAGTTACAGATATAATGTATTATTGGTCATTTTACTATAAATATGTATTTTGGTCATTTTGCATTAAAAATGTATTGTTGGTCATTTTACTATAAAAATGTATTGTTGGTCATTTTATTATCAGAACAATTACCATTAAAATATTTATAGAAAAGGCAGAGGGAAGCTACGTTACGGCGGTGGGAAAGTGACTGAAGTCGAGATGACAAGTTAAGACCGATAACATTGCAGATTATTCTTTGTATTTTGTCAAGAATTTGTAAATACATAGCAGAAGCAACAAAGAAGACGTGGCAGCTATATTCAATACACGGACGAATGAAGCTATATTCTCGTGAGTAAACGACGCTGGGGCAAGCTTGTTAGAATTTTTGGGTAGATGGATGTACTAGGGAGCCAATCAAAATGAGCTGACTCATTTTATATTTCACCAATAGAAGGGTTAACCAATCAGAAAGCTCAAAATATTCAATCCGACGTGTATAATGGCAGCCATTTTGTTTTTTTCTCCCAAAATATATTCACTGCCAACCTGATATCGAAGACTTAAAGAATTACTTAACAGTCGCTACTTTCTCTGAATCTTCACTGCCAACCTCTGATATTGAAGAGACTACGGACTTCACTGGATTCCATATTCAGAGACTACGGCAAACATGGTCAACAAAACTTAGCGAGAAAATGGCGGAGTCATCCGCTCCATACAATCATTTTTATATACCCAATTTCCTGTCCTTTGTAGCGCTTAATAACTTTAGTCTTTTTGTTATTTCTCCCAAGCCCTGTCCTGCCATTCATTAACCCAAACTCACTAGGTAGGTTGTCTTCATGTCCCTCAGTCTTCCACGTGAATGTCGAATTATCCAAGCCGTCTTTCCTCAGTATGTTCGCTAGAAATTTCAACTGTCTGATGTTTCTGATGTTAAGTATATGAATCTTTTTGGTTTACATTTTGTCTAAAACTCGTTGTTCACATGTTCACACCATGGGATCCTTCTGTAGAACTTCATTTTTGTTGTGTCAAGTCTCTTCTTCATCGTCGAGGAGATTGTCCAACGTTCACAGCTACATAGGAGGACTGATTTACTGTTACTTTTCAGTAATACGCAACCAAAGAGCGTTCCTCAATATGATTAACAGCTAACGTCCATATAGATGTCTCACACTTTCAAATATATTGTCGTATCACGAGTTTTGTAACCCACCAGCCTGTAGTCTATCTGTGGCAAAATAGCCTGACGAAGACCATCCCTCTTCAAGTTTGTCTTGAATTCAGAGTATTCCTTCTCCAAGGGTGGTTGCCATCTCAAACATGCGATCTCTATCAGGGAGAATAGATATTACTTCATATCATTCCTAAGACTATTCTTATGAAAGTCATCGTAATTTGAACTCGGCTCTGCACATCCAATGTTTGTATATACAATCTTGTGCAAATCAATTGAAACAACCGCTTTAGTTTTCTTTCTTTCATTATATTGTTAGTTTTAGACCTACTAGTGTGACGGGATGTAATCGATTTCTATTTTTTCCTCAGATTCGGTCATTTGCAGTGGTGTGCAGTAATATGAATCTATTTTCGAGGATATGATGAAATGTGTTTGCCCTTGAAAAATATTGAGTCATCCGTGATTGCATCAGATTTTTATCCCGCCCAGACACTATTGTCTCGACTGTCGATTAGTTGTCCTATCGCCATTGTATGCGATGGACGCTACTAGAAGGAAGCGTACAAAAATTGTAATGCTGCACGAACACCGTGGCAGGCTTTACCAGTGAGAGAATTAAAGTACCATAGATTGGCTCGGAAACTTTGCTGATTTATATCCAATGTAGAATCTGTGTTCAATCTGCAAGGAATGAGTTTGTCGACATGCGAAGTACAAACATGTGCACTGGGTCATGTTTCACTGGAAAAAATAGGAATAAAAGTAAATAATAATGGAATTATTCGTTTTGTCTCAATTAATTTGCAGAAGGGTGTACACATATCCAAGGAGGCACGGTGGAGTAATGGATAGCGGCTTGGATTGAGGAATCGGAGAGCCGAGTTCGAATTCCAGTCGAATCCATTACATTCACATACGTGTTAACACCCTTGGGAAAGGTGTGAATCCTCTTTCTTCTCCCTCCAGCTATGGGTAAATAGCAGGACAGACTGGGTTCTATAGCCTTGGATGGCAACTGGTCTAGGAGAAGGAAAACTCTGAATTCAAAACCTGCGGAGGGTGAATGGAGTCTCTTTGAGCCTTGGTTGGCAATCCATTTAGTGTTGCAGTCACGATAAAAAACACCCTTGATAGCCCTAGCGAAGCATCAAGAATTCAGCTATTTGACAAGATTATGAACTACACCAATCAAAGTATTGGTGAGTTCAATCTCGGCTGAGGCCGCAAGATGATGATGACACATATCCACACAACACTCATGCAGAAAGAGCAACCCCTGTAAACTGTTACACGGCTTTGAAAGAGATTATTAACAGGATTGCTTCTGAATATAGTTTTGTACTTCGTTATATGACGATCCGCCCGAAAATACGGACACTTGCTTGACAACATCCGATTTTCACAGCGAGGTGATTTTGTTTAATAATGAAAGCATTTAAATGGTCATGAAGGTCATGAGTAATAAACGCTAACCTTCTGGGATATTATTTTTATAGAGAATATTGAACAGAAATTGACTTTTATCTTATCTAAACTACATCTGCACATCAATAAGATTTTTCTAATTAGTTATTAATACCCATGTTGGTTAAGTGCGTAATTAAAATTGAAATTAACTGCCAAATTAAAATATTATCCCCGAAGGGACAGATAGGTTTCAGAAATAACTGTGTGGTTGTTAATTTACATGAAATTTAAAGAAAAAATATTGGCAAGTTCATAAAAAATTCGGCCTTGTTTTCGGATGAATACATCATTGCCTATGTCCTGAGGAGACACGATATTGAAAGAAGAGGGTCCCAATCAAAGCGATGAAATCATCAAGATACAAATAGGTTATTAAGAATGAGGAAAGTCTCGTGATAAGGAGAAAGATCTACTCAGACGACTTCTACTCCAGATATGTTACGTTGTAGAACAGAATCACCGATAATCTTAACATCTTCAAGTATCGAGTAGCGAGAAAGAACTACTATCAGCTACAAAAACTCGAGTCATGTTCTTAAATAGCTTCGTTATACTTAGACTCCCATGTGGATGTCATACATGACATCTAACTCATTCAGAAATGTATATACTATCAGCTATAAGAACTCAAGTCATGTTCTTAAACAGCCTCGTTAGATCTAGACTCTCATGTGGATGTCATATATGACATCTAACTCATTCAAAAATGTCTATACTATCAGCTATAAGAACTCAAGTCATGTTCTTAAATAGACTCGTTAGATCTAGACTCTCATGTGGATGTCATACATGACATCTAACTCATTCAGAAATCTCTATATTATCAGCTACAAGAACTCAAGTCATGTTCTTAAATAGCCTCGTTAGATCTAGACTCTCATGTGGATGTCATACATGATATCTAACTCATTCAGAAATGTATATACTATCAGCTATAAGGAGTCAAGTCATGTTCTTAAAGACTTCGTTAAATCTAGACTGTCATGTGGATGTCATACATGACATCAAACTCATTCAGAAATCTCTATATTATCAGCTACATGAACTCAAGTCATGTTCTTAAAACCTCGTTATATCTACACTCTCATGTGAATGTCATACATGACATCTGACTCATTAAGAATTTCTAAACTATCAGCTGTATACAACCGCCTTTTCAGCCCATCCGCTTTTTCAGCCCATCCGCTTTTTCAGCCCATCCGCTTTTTCAGGTTAAAAATAGTTTCAAGCGAATGTCCCCGTAGGATTTAAAGAAGACAGTTATTTATCAGATCTCACAGACTGCTGCTACTGTATCACAAAAAAATGAAGAAATAGCTCTCTCAAAGCGGAGAGTAACAAAACAAAAGGAAACCACTCCTGATTATTCCTAGGGGATATCTTACTGGAATCCTCCGGGGTTTTTATAACACGAGTGAACTCTACTTTGAACAATAAGAATGTATTTAGGTCTTTAAGTTGAAGTGATGATCTATATTGCTGTT
Organism: Acanthosepion pharaonis; assembly: GCA_903632075.3. Classification (NCBI taxonomy): domain Eukaryota; kingdom Metazoa; phylum Mollusca; class Cephalopoda; order Sepiida; family Sepiidae; genus Acanthosepion; species Acanthosepion pharaonis. Next base: position 131,917 of record CAHIKZ030002319.1, on the reverse strand, counting down.
TTAATCTCCTGATTCAATTTTCCTTTCTACTGTTCCCTCTTTTTTAAACTTATTCACCGTTTTTTTAATGGTTCTTGAATGGACTTTGAAGACGGAAGCCAGAGTATGAATATTGGTACCATTACTGAAGGTCTGAATTATTTTTCCTCTCACCATTGTTCAGTTGTGACGACATAGTGTGGCTGACACAAAACGATTTAACCTAATTAACTCAAATACTTTTTTTTGTTATTCTTAAGACAATTAGTGTCAAAATTGCCCAAGTGTTAGATTAAGTTTTGAACCGTTGCATCTTAGAAATGATTAAAGATATCTTACTGGAATTCTCCTAGTTTTTTTTTTATATAAAACTATTGAACTCTACTTTGAACAATAAGAATGTATTTAGCTCTTAGTTGAAATGATGTTTTCTCTTTTGCTCTTGCTCTTCCTGATCCAGATTTTTCTCTCTAATGTTCCCTCTTTTTTAAGCTTATTCACCGTTTTCTTGATGGTTCTTGAATGGACTTTGAAGATGAAGGTCAAAGTATCAATATTGGTACCATTATCATTTTTGTATTCCTCTACCGTGATCGTCTCTCGAGTCCTGTCGTATGTAAACAACAGTATTCAGAAAAATAAAACAAGGAAGGAGTTTCTTAACTTTTATGAAAAAGAAAAGTCAACAAAATGCCGGAATCTAAAACTTGAATTAGCGAATCATTATATTTGAATCATTTTACCTCAAGCAAGGCGAGAAAGCCACTAGAACGTACATTTTTATTACAATACACACTAGGTCAAACTCTTTTTTACTAATCATAATGAGGTCTGGCTTAAAGCTAAATGTGGAGCCATCCGTTATTATCAGATTGACTACAATAGTGAGTTTACCTCAAAAACTAGTATATTAATATAGCATCACGCTAAGCTGTCTTTTCTTTAATCATGGTTTAGCCTGGCACAAGGCCACAAACAAGTGTTGGACCAGTATTTTTGAGGCATTGAAGTTTGAACGGATATAGAGAGGCCCTTCGCAAACAGCAATAATAGATTCAAGGATTCAATTGCCAAAATGTAAGATATGAATAGATTCTAGCTCGCTGAATAAGCACATACAGTTAGTGGTTCAAAATCTTGCAAGCCCCCAAGAAAATTTTGAAATTTGATTAATTCCAGTGGAATTTTGACGCCATATGAAATAGGTATGACAGCAAATAAGGCAAACATTATTTACTTCAACATGTTGCCTTATGGTTTTATCACTAAAATTGCAATACCGTTAAAACCCGGATATAAGAGAAACCCGGATATAAGAGAGATTTTCTCTGGTCCCAAATTAGAGCCCATACTTACCTAAACAAAACAGACCAAACTCGGATATAAGAGAAACCCGGATATAAGAGACTTCTCCGGTCCCGACAACTCTCTTATATCCGGGTTACACTGTATAACAAACACGTAAAAAAAGCATTGATTTCGTTGAAATTCTTTTTTAAATTTGCTTCAAGGTCTTCTCTGGGATGAGGGACCCTGGAGTTTAAGTTCCATTAGTGCTATAGTCGATCTGCCACTGGCCTTAAGTTTGGTTTCTATGAATAAATGTCTAATCTTCAAGACCAGCATAATAACAATCCTGACAAAGAAACGTACAATTTTGTTATTAATCTTCGTATTAACTGATGTTTAAGCGTTTTAAACATTTGACTCTTTTTACTCATAAGCCCCCAAAATAATGATGGTCGTAATGGCGATGATGATATTAGTCGCCATGATGTCTCTGATAGTCGTTTAAAGAATTATATTAAGGTCGTATTGAGCAACACTAGAGTATCTCATGAAAAATATACTTCGGTGGGATATTTTTTTTACAATATTTTCATATTTTCTTTTCTTATTTCGTTTAAATTCGCCAGATTTATATCCACTAATTCCAGTAATCTTTCACGATGTCCAAAAATATAATTTTGCCGTCGTCTCATTCCCAATCTCATTTTTCGTTTTCATCTTGACGTTTTTCTTTCTTTTCTAAGTTTTTTGCCCTTTCTTACCGTTTTTGTTCATGCTATTAAAATTACCTTTTTTAATTTGTTTTATATTTTTTGTTCATGTTTTTTTTATTTAGAATATTATTATTTTTATTATTATTATTATTATTACTACTACTACTGCTACTTCTGCGATATTGCTTCAATGATTTTTTTGTTTCTTTCGAGGCTATTTTTATTTTGTGCGTTTTAACGTATTTGTCTTCGGCTCTTACAAGCGTGTATAGTTCGAAGCTTTTAATTTCGAATAGAATTGGAAGAGGGAACGCGGAAGAATACAAAACGCAAGAATAAGAATATGAGTAACGATAAATTAAAAAACAAGAATGAGAATAGATAAGCAAGGAAAAAATAATATTAGGAGCAAGAGGAAAAGTAAGAAAAAAAAAGTAAAACTATGAATAGCACAAATAAGAACAAAAATTAAAAATGGATGAAAATAAACATAATGATAGTAAAAAGAATAAAATCGGAAATAAGAATAAAAGAATTAATAGATGAAAAAGAACAAGAATAAGAGTAAGCAAAAAATATGAAGAATAATAAGAATACGAGTAAGTAAGCAAGTAAAGAAGCAAGAAGAGAAGAAGAAAAAAGATTAAGAATAGGAATAAGCGGAATAAGAATGAGAATTAAAGAAGAGATAAAAGTAATCATTATTGCAATAGGAATAAGGTGTGAACAAGAATAAGAATGTTGGATTAATTGGAAGAATAAGAATAAAATTAAAAACAAGTATAAGAATAATTGCCTTAAATAGAGTATAAAACGGGAATTAGAAACAGAGACAGAATAAGGATAAAAGGAGCCATGAGATATGAAATGTGAATAAAAGAAGAAAAAGGTAAGGCTATTAGGAAATCCAAGAATAAAGGATTAGGGGGAAGAATAAGAATAAGAATATTAATAAGTATGAAACTGCAGAACGAAAACTATTTCGAACTTTTTTTGGAAAAGACAATAGGGAAACAGAGAGTTTCAAAAATTGTAGATGGACAGAAGAAAAGAAAAAAAAACACTAGGAAGACAAAAAAAACAAAAATTAAAAAAAAAGGAAATATGTAAAATGTATATAAGAAAGACGAGAGAAAAACATGAATAAGATATAAAAAAGTATAAGAAAGGACAGTTATGACAGGAAGTAATGAAAAATGTGTAAAACGAAGGTGAGAGAGAGAGAGGGGGGGAGAGAGAGGGGAGAGAGGGGGGAGAGAGAGAAATATTGAATGAATGAAAAGGTGAAGAAGATTTTAAACATTTTTTAAAAATTAGAAAAAACGAAGTAAGAAGAATGAGAAAAAAAAATAAAGAATTGTAATAAATAATGAAAGCTATTTAAAAGAAAGAGTTTTAAAGAAAAGATTGTCGGGATATGAAGGACAGGAAAATATGCAAAAAAGAAAGAGAAAGAAATGCGAAATGAACTAGGATACGAGGATATGAAGAAGAAATAAAACAACAAAAATCGAAAAAGGATATAAAAAGAACAAGAAAAAAAGGAATTATGATATATAATAAATTTATTCAAAAGAAAGTTTTAAAATGACTGTTACAATACGGAGGAGAGAAAATATATAAAACGAAAGAGAGTGAATTAATAAATGAATAAAAAAGTGAAGAATAAATAAAAATCTAAAAAAATAGAAAAACGAAATAAGAAGAATGAAAAAAATAATGAATTACAATAGATAATAAAATTATTCAAAAGAAAGAGTTTTAAAATATACTTACGATATGGAAGAAAGAAAAATGTGCCAATAGAAAGAAGGAAATAATAGATGAAGTAAAATTTGAAGAAGAAATAAAAAAATGATCAAATGATATTTAAAAAGGAAAAAAGGAAGAACAAAGAAAGACTTAAAATGAATAATAAAAAGACATTTAAAAGAAAGAGTTTGAAATTGACTGTTATAATATGAAGGAAAAATACTGTGTAAAAAGAAAGAAGGAGAAATAAATAAATAAAAAATAGAAGAAGAAATTAAAAAGAAAATCTCGGCGTAATATGATTCTAGGATGTCGTAGAGAAGAAACATGACATTAAAAATATATTCATTGAATAAGAACAAGAACAAGAATAAGGAAAAAGAACACGAATAAGAATAAGGAGAATACGAACAAGAATAAGAATAAGAATAAATGGAAGAAACAGAATATGAATGAAAGAATTAATAAAAGAAAAATAAATCCATTTTATTTTCCCTGTTTTTCTTTCATTTTCTCCTCCAACACGCTTTTATATCCTAAGCTATTCAGATTTGATGGAAAGTCAATCAAACATTTGTTTTCCTGATTTTCTTTCCTTGTTTGTATTGAGCTGCAGCTAATTTTGGTCGTCCCTAGGGAGTTTAAGAAAGCGAGCAACCGGAAGAACCACTGGTTGCTATACATTGCGAGCTTAAGCGGTCGGCCATGTTTGATGGCATCTCGCGAAAGAAATATGGCGTTGTAGGGTAATGAAAAATTTCGTTTTCGTTGGAAAAGCCGAGGAAAGAAGGATAAACGAAGAAATGAAGTGGAAGCAATGTGGGCAAGAGGAAAATAAATATGAAAGAAAGACTAATTGGAGAAAACGTAGGTCCAGCGTGATTCAAGGACAGAGGTGGGGATGTGAATTTAGGTAGGGTAATATAGTACACGGTGTTCTAAGAGATGAAGACTAAATTCGGTAATGAGTAAATATCATAAAACCGACAAAATGAAAGAAAAGGAATCTGAAAGTAAAAACAGAGAATAAGAGGAAAAAGACAGCGAAAACAAAAAAAGAGAGAAAAATTAAAAGATATAAAAATTATGCACAAGAAAGCTAATAAAAAAAAGGTGAAGAGGGTTTAATGCGGAAACTAGGAAAAATTGACAAGAAAAAAGAAAGAAAAAAAGAACGAAAGAAAGAAAAAAAAAAGAAAACAAGAGGAGTTTAAGAAAGAAAGAAAAGAAAGAAAGAAAGAAAGAAAGAAAGAAAGAAAGAAAGAAAAAAAAAGAAAGAAATGAAAGAAAACAAAGAAAGAAAAAAAGAAAGAAAGAAAGAAATAAAGGGGTTTGGAAAAGAAACAAAAAGGAACAAAGAAAAAATACAGGGGTTTGTGAAAACAAGGAAAAGAAAAAGAAAGAAAGAAAGAAAGAAAGAAAGAAAGAAAGAAAGAAAAAAGAAAGAATGAAAGAAAGAAAGAAAAAGAAATAGAGGGGTTTATGAGGAAGCAATGACAAAGAGACAAGAAAGAAAGAAAGAAAGAAAGAAAGAAAGAAAGAAAGAAAGAAAAAGAAATAGAGGAGTTTATGAGGAAACGAGGACAAAGAAGAAAGAAAGAAAGAAAGAAAGAAAGAAAGAAAGAAAGAGAAATAGAGAGGTTTTATGAGGAAATGGGGAAAATAGACAATAAAGAAAAAAGAAAGAAAGAAAAAAGTGGGGTTTATGAGAAAACGAGGACAAATACACAAGAGAAGAAAGAAAGAAAGAAAAAAGAAGGAAAGAAATAGAGGGGTTTATGAGAAAATGGGAACAAATTAACAAGAAAGAAAGAAAGAAAGAAAGAAAGAAAGAAAGAAATGGAGATGTTTATGAGGAAACGAGAACAAAGAGGCAAGCCAAAAAAGAAAGAAGGTTTGGAATTATTAAAATTTCTAAAGAAAAGAGACATTCGAAATTCGAGAATGATGTTTTGAACCTTGAAGGAAAATAAATGAAGAAAATCAGCCAGTTGTAGAAAAAAAGAAATCGGAAGCGAAGAAATGACTTAAAAAACGAAGAAAAGAATGATGAAAAAAATGAGAAGGAAATTTGGACATCGTTGATAAAGAATCATAAAAGAGACAGAGAAACAGTAAAACTTTCTTTATGAAGGAAAAACAAATTAAAACTGAGAAAATTTATGAATGAAAGAAGGAAAGAATGAATTAAATAAACAAATAATGCAATAAAGAAAAATATAATGGAATGAGAAAAATAGCAATCACAGAAGGAAGTCAAAGAGGAAGGAAAGGAAATATTTTAAAGAAAGAAAAAAGAAAGGAAGAAGAAACAGCGATTTAAATAATGTGAAAAAAAGATATGTAACATCGAATCTTCTATATGCCAGTGAATTCTGAACAGTTACCACCCAGATGATGAAAAAAGCTGAAAGAGGTATGTATCTACAATACTCTGAGATGGTGTCGATAAGTAGATATAGTTTGTGTCTACAGACGTGGTTCTATTAAGGCATAAATCGTGTTTGTACATCATAAGTAAGCAAAGTTCTTTTTTTTAATACTCGAGTTGATAGGTAGACATAAACTGTGTTTATACCGCTTTCTATAGAGAAGCACAAATCTGATTTATACTCAGTTTGATAGGTAGACATGAGTCTATAGGGAAACTTACATCGTTTTATACTTTCTCTTTTAATAATTTCACCCCAAGCAAGACGATAATGCCACAAAGACACAAGACGTTACTGGGAGTGAAAGTGAAGGAGAACATTTTAATGATGTGAAAGGACAATAAAAGAAGAATTCACGATGTCAGAAACAAATTAGAAACTTGGTCTTTCTTTCTTTATTTCTTTCTTTCTTCTTTCTTTCTTTCTTTCTTTCTTTTCCTCATTACCCTTTGTATTTCTTCCTATTACGGTCTGTCTTTTTCTTTCATTTTCTTCCAATGCCACCCTTCTTTCTTTCTTTCTTTCTTTCTTTCTTTCTTTCTTTTCCACATTACCCTTTGTATTTCTTCTTCTTAGCTTCTTTCTCTTACTTTCATTTTCTTCTAATGGGACCCTTATTTTTTTTTTGTTTATTTCTTCATTTTTCTATTTTTTTTTTATAATTATTTATTTATTTTCCTCATTACCCTGTGTATTTCTTCCTATTAACTTTTCTTTTTCCTTCATTTCTTCCAATGACGCAATTCTTTCTTTCTTTCTTTCTTTCTTTCTTTCTTTCTTTCTTTCTTTCTTAACCTTTGTATTTCTTCTTATTACGGTCTTTCTGTTTCTTTCATTTTCTTCCAATGACACCCTTCTTTCTTTCTTCTTTCTTTCTTTCTTTCTTTCTTTCTTTCTTTCTTTCTTTCTTCTTTCTTTCTTTCTTCGTAACATAAGATCCATTAGACTTCTGATAAGGTCAGTCAGTCAGTCAGTTATGTGTCATGCGTGATACACGCTTAGTCGATCATGTATCTTTCGATAGATGACTGACGATTCAGATTTTTCCCGTAGTAGGTTGCCATTTCTTTCTGTGGTAAACCATTTGCCATCCAAGGCTATAAAACACGATCTGTCCTGCTATTTACCCATAGCAGCCAAGGGGAGAGAAGAAGAGGTATTAACACGTAAGTGGATGTAATGGATTCTGCTTGAAGTTGAAATTTCTGAAAATAAATAATCTCTGGTATATTTATTTATTAGTATAATTAAATGGTATATTTAGAAATGAACAAGTTGGATTCTCAATTGTTTCAATATAATCACCCCACTTCATAGCGGAAAACGTGTGCTCAAGAAATCATAAAACGTTGCTTCCCTGGAAGTTAGTATTAGCCATGTTGATGGAAGGAAGAAAAGTTTTGCCATGATTATTAAATGAAAGCTATTTTGATTTGGAAGCGCTTAAAATATACAAGTCATTTGTTGCTCCAGTTAACAACTGATTGGAGGTAATTTTCGGGAGAAGCTTGCAGTTTTACATAGTCGGACACATCAGATTTACTTCTAGGCCAGGAAAAAAAAACTTGTGTCATTCACGTAAATACCTAAGCAGGAACTGATCACATCGTGGAGGTCGTTGTTGACTTAATAGGTGAATATAGATCATATTTATAATGAAGTATGTGAAAAGAAATAGGTCGATTTACATTCCAGTCTGTAGGTAAGTATAGGCTGCAGTTTTACCTGAGTCTTCAGGGAGACATACATTGCTTTTTATGCTAAATTATTTATAATAGCTTAAAAATTTCGTGTTTATAATTGCGTCTATCGGGAGACTCATGCTGGGTCTTTTGGGAAAAAACAAAATTTGAGTTTTTCGGTAAAATTAGATTTTGTTTAAATCGAATTCGCAAATATCCAGCTGGAAGGTAGTTTGTTTTTGGAAGGATTTTGTCCCTCTGCAATCGGCGCATTCTAGGCCAGGTTAGCAAACCCCTAAAGCAAAAACTTGTTAAACAAATTGAAGTAGGCAGCGGAAGAGGGTTTTTTTTTTTTTCGTATAGTCTGTAAGTTGCAGTCAAGTGAAAGGTAGGTAACGTGGATCGAAATCACAACAGAGCAGTTTGCGTGATTAGCTCGTTAACCGTTACCCCACAGATAAGTTTGCGTAATCTGGTATTGGGTGACGTGTAGGGTAGCCACTGAGTATCGAACTCAATCCAGCGATAATGATAGACGAGTAAGAGGAATTATATATTTACAGAAATTACCTTATCAGGAGTCCAGCGGGGCTGAAAGTTACGAAAATAGAAAGAAAGAAAGAAAGAAAGAAAGAAAGAAGGAAGGAAAGAAAGAAAGAAGGAAAGAAAGAAAGAAAGAAAGAAAGAAAAGGAAATAAGAAAGACAAAAAAAGACAAAAGAAAGAAAGATATTTACGGAGACAAAGAAAATGAGGATAAATGAATGAAGTACAGCGGAATAAAGTACAGTGTAACCCGGATATAAGAGAGTTGTCGGGACCGGAGAAGTCTCTTATATCCGGGTTTCTCTTATATCAGGGTTTGGTCTATTTTATATACATTAACACAGGCTCTAATTTGGGACCAGATAAAATCTCTCTTATATCCGGGTTTCTCTTATATCCGGGTCTCTTATATCCGGGTTTCTCTTATATCCGGGTTACAATGATAATTGTTTCTTTCGCTCAATGTTTCTTTCTTGCTTGTTTGCTTTATTTCCTTCCTGTTTGCTTTCCTTTCTTTCTTTCTTTCTTTCTTTCTTTCTTTCTTTCTTTCTTTCTTTCTGTTGAGGGGTCCACCCCTTTTTACACAAATGGACTCACCCAATATATACTACAGCTACGTGAACACCCGAGTGACCAAGACCGAAGTGTCGAGTCGATTCCAGAGCGACAGAGTAAAATTTTGTAGGTAACCGGAAGAGTGAGGGGTGAGGTAACAGCGTTGTGGGAGTCACAGTGAGCGAGCACGTAGACTCAGTAAGAAGTCATACAGCGATACTTCAATACCAAAGACTATATATATATATTTTGCTACTAACCCGTATTCCTGGAACTACTAACCTGCTTTACTAGTTTGTATTATTACGTTAATAGATTATTTTCATATATTCATTCCTGGCGTTTGTTATTTATTGGTACCGGATTTCAACCCGGAATCCACAACACTTTTTTTCTTTCTCCATTCTTTCTTTCTTTCTTTCTTTCTTTTCTTTTTTCTTTTCTCTATTACACTTTGTATTTCATTCAAATATTCTCTTTTTTCCCTTTCGTTCTTTTTTCTCCATGACCACCTTTCTTTCTTTTCTCTCTCTCTCTTTCTTTCTTTCTTTCTTTCTTTCTTTATTTATTTATTTATTTTCCTCATTACCCTTTGTATTTCTTCCTATTACCTTCTTGCTTTTGTCTTTCATTTTCTTCCAATGACTTCTTTCTTTCTTTCTTTCTTTCTTTCTTTCTTTCTTTCTTTCTTGCTTTTTCTCAGTTGCCATCTTTCTTTCTTTCTTCTTCCGTTCTTTCTTTCTTCCGTTCTTTCTTTCTTTCTTTCTTTCTTTCTATTTTCGTAACTTCAGCCCTGCTGTACTCATGATAAGGTAATTTCTGAAAATATATAATCTCTCTTACTCGTCTCATAGCTGACCAGAAAAGAATGAATTAATAAAAAAATAAAAAAAAAATATGAAGTAAAGAAAATAAGAATGCAATACTGGCGTAAATGAAGAAAATTAGGAAGAAAAGAAAGAATGAAGGAAATAAGGAACAAAAAAGAAAGCAGTGACAAAGGAGGATAAGACAATTTATATTTTAGCGAAGGGCATAAATAATGACAAAATAGAAAAGAATGAAGAATAAGAAAATTTGTTTTAGCGATGAGCTGAAATATGGACAAAAGAGAGAAGAATGAAGAGAAGAGAAAGAATGAAGAATCCAAAGTAAAACGATAAAGGCATAGTAGAATGGGAAAGAAAGAAAGACGAAGAGAGATGGAAAGAAGTATTTGATGAAAGATAAGAAGTGAAAGAATCTATAAATAAAGACGAGAAAAAGGAAGAAAAGAGAGCGATAGCAAAGAGAATCGGAATGTAAAATTGAATGAAAGAACGAATGAAAGATTGAATGTAAAATAAAAAAAATGAACGAATGAAAGATCGAATTTAAAGATGAATGAAAGAACGAATGAAAGATTGAATGTAAAATTAAATGAGATAACGAGTGAAAGATTGAGTATAAAATTAAAAAAAAAAACAAATGAAAGAATGAAAGATCGAATTTAAAGATGAATGAAAGAACAAATCAGCAAGAAGAAAAATCGTCAAAGCAGCAAAAAAGGCAAAAATTCACCGAAAAAAAAAATGTTTACGAGAACGAAGAAAGGAAGGAAGGAAAGAAACTGAAAAAAAATTATAAAGCTGGAAAATAAAAGAAATGGGTAAAAATGACCAAAACGAGAAAAATTGTCAAAATAAAGAACAGGGAAATCGAAAGACGTATTAGGTTTCGATTTCAGAAGAGTTCTATTTGTGTCAAACCATTTCTTACCACAGGTATTTTTGACTTGATTTATCTCAGTAAATATTATAGGTTTCCTCATTTTTTTTCTTCTTGTTCTGCTGTTCAGTGTTTCTTTCAAGGTTGTCCATTTTTTTTTTTTGCCTCGAGGTCTTTTTCTTTCCTTGCTATTCTTACTTTCTACATGATGCCCAAATATCTCTGTATTTTTTCCCCACTTATTGTGCCTGTTTTTCTCTGTGCCGTTCATTTCGATTTGTTTTTGTGGCAATCTTTCTGTCAATTCTTTTCTTTCAAGGTGGTCCAGTTTCTTTCGACTTTTTATGACTGACAGTATCTTTGTTTGCTTGATAAATTGGTACTTTCTTTTCTCTAGTCTTTTGTATTTTAGTTATTCTTATTCATTGTCATTCCTTATGTCCATTTCTTTCTTTCTTTTCTCTTTTTCTTTCTTTCTTTTCTCTTTTTCTTTCTTTCTTTTTTCTTTCTTTCTATGCAATATTCCTTGTTATCGTTTTGTCCTCTTGATACCTTATTTGTTTCTTTCTTTCTTTCCATGTGATATTGACTTTTCTCGTTTTGTTCTTTTAATGCTTTCATTTTTCATTCTTTCTTTCTTCCTTTTTAGTTTCTTTTTTTTTTTTTTCGAAAATTTCTTTTAATGGTCTTCAATTTTTCATTCTTTCTTCCTTTCTTCCTTTCTTTCTTAATTTCTTTCTTTTTATTTTCGGATCATCGCTTTTTATCTGTCCGCTCATTTTTTAAATTTTCTTTCTTTCTTTTTTTTATTTCTATTCTTTTTCTTATCTGGTCTTCAATATTCTTTCCTTTCTTTCTTTTTCTTCCTTTCTTTCTTTCTTTTTTTATTTTATTTTCGTAAGTTCATCTCTTTTCTCTATCTGTCCGCTCATTTTTTTTCTTTCTTTCTTTTTTCTTTCTTTTTTTTTTTCGGAAAATAATTCCTTTTCTCTATCTGGTCTCTCAATATTTCTTTTATTTTCTTTCTTTCTTCCTTTCTTTTAATTCTTTAAAAGATTTTTTTTTTTAATTTCATTTTTATTTTCTATCGTAATTTATTTTTTTTTTCATCTTCTTTTTTTTCTAATTTCTTTATTTTTTATTTTCGTAAGATCAAATTTTTCTTTCATTCTTTTTTCTTTTCTTTCTTTCTTTCTTTCTTTCTTTCTTTTTTTTCTTTTTTTTATTTTCGGAAAATGTTCCTTTTCTATTCTGGTCTATCAATATTTCTTTCTTTTCTTTCTTTCTTTCTTTTCTTTTCTTTTTTCCTTTCTTCATCTTTTCTTTCATTCATTTTTTTTAATTTTTCTTTTTTTAATATTCGTTCTCTATATTTTCTATTGGTTTCTCTTCTTTTCTTTCTAATTTCTTTTTTTTTTTATTTCTAAGTTCATCTTTTTCTTTCTTCTTTGCCTCATTTTTCTTTCTTTCTTTTTATTTTTCTTTCTTTTCTATCTGGTTTTTTCTTTCTTTTCTTTCTTTCTTCCTTTCTTTCTTTCTTTTCATTTTTTTTTTAATTTCTGAAAATATTCGCTTTTCTCTATCTGGTCTCTCAATATTTCTTTCTTTTCTTTCTTCCTTTTCTTTCTTTCTTTTTTATTTCTTTTTTTCTTTTTCGTAAGATCTCAAAAGTTTTCTTTTTCTGTCTTTTTTTTCATTTTATTTTTTTCTTTTTTTCTTTTTTCTTCAAAGCTTTTCTCTATCTGGTCTCTCAATATTTCTTTCTTTTCTTTCTTTCTTCCTTTCTTTCCTAATTTCTTTCTTTTTTATTTTCGTAAGTTCATCTCTTTTCTCTATCTGTTCGCTCATTTTTCTTTCTTTCTTTCTTTCTTTTTTATTTTCGGAAAATGTTCGCTTTTCTCTATCTGGTCTCTCAATATTTCTTTCTTTTCTTTCTTTCTTCCTTTCTTTCTTAATTTCTTTCTTTTTTATTTTCGTAAGTTCATCTCTTTTCTCTATCTGTTCGCTCATTTTTCTTTCTTTCTTTCTTTCTTTCTTTCTTTCTTTCTTTCTTTAATTCCGTAAGATGGTCCCTTTTATCTATTTGCTTTCTTAAAGTTTCTTTCTTTCTTTCTTTCCATGCGATATTCTCTTCTCTCGTTTTGTTCCTCTAATTCTTACTTTCTTGCATCCTTTCTTGCCTTATGTTGTTAAGATGTTCGCTTTTCTTTAATTAGTCTCTTTATGCTTTCTTTCTTTCTTTCCCGCATTAATATATGTGCCACTGTCTCTGGGCTACAAGGGCTGGTAGAAAACACAGAATTGTTTTAACCACAAGGTTGGGAAATGCCTGTCATTAATGTGTTCCTTTCTTAGTTCGTTTCAACCGAATTTCTACAAAAATGAAATGTCAGAATATATGGTTGTCAACAAAAGAGACAGCTTGACAACGTGAATTACAAATTGGGGATGTCAAACTCAAACAATTACAATTAATATTGAAATGTGTATTTGGATTTAATTACATAAAAGATAATTAGAAAATGAAATCTAATTACGTTTAAATCATTTTCTAATTGCCGAAGTATAGCGCATAAAAACTTGTTCTGTAAATGTCTCGGTAAGAACCTGTTCCGCCCACAATCAACTGAAATCCGATAGTTGGCCATGTGGTTAGAAACGGGCCGAGCAAAGAAAGTTTCATTGCCCCCTCTCTTATTGCAACGTTTATGTAAGAAAGGTGATTGAAAAATATTTTATCTTAAGAAGGAGTCTCTTTAAATATCTCTCTATATTTCTGAGATGAGGCATTGTAATTATTTACATTATTTACGTTGTTCAAACAATTGTCTCCATCTTTATTGTCATGTTCACGATTTTTTTTTCACCCCAAGCAAGGCGGGAATGCACTAGGACGCAAGGGGTTACAGAAGATTTGGAGCAAGAGCAGATAGGAGTGATAGAGGAAAGGATGAGGAGAAGGATAGTGGATAGATCAAGGCAACTGGAGATGTCGATTGACATTACATTTGAATAGTTGGAGATTATAGCTCTATAGGGAAACAGGAATAGGGAAGGGAGTTCCATAGGTGAGAGGTGCGAGACATGAAGCTATTGGAGTAGAAGAGACGACCACATTTAGTAGTTTCGACAGTGAAAGGGTGAGAGCGGGGTGCTAGCCTCGTCGGGCGCTTGAATTCATGAAGTCTGGGAACCAGCAATGCAGCTCCTCGGAGCAATTGCCATGAAATATATTTGTAAAAAAATAGACAGAGATATGGCGCGTCTGTGAAAAGCGACTGTAACACGAGATGCCAGAACAGGGCCAATTATATTGCATATTAGTCTCTGAGGCTTATCAAGAACCTCGAGACAAACAGAAGGGGTTCGGCTGTTGTACGCTGCGGCCTTCTTCAGGTGACTGGAATTTCTAACTGAAACCTTTATTTCATCCACTGGGATAGATTGTTCTAGTTCCACTGGTTCCACGTACCATGTCTCTTCCGGATGTCTCAGTTATTTCCCTTTAAATCAACTCCAACTTTTTGTTCATCGCTGCCGTACCCAGGTTATTGAACTGACAACTCTTTGGATCTAGTCAATGGCTTCAACCAACGCATCAGGACATCAGTGTGTGAATTTTTTGGAATTAATAATTTTATTCTAGTAAGTAAGCGTTACTATGAGATTTAAAATTGATGTTTCTTCAGATTTATGGGAAGAAATTTTCACCCCTTTAATTTTTTAATCATTTCCACCTAAGCAAGGCAATAAAGCCACTTACAGGCAAGGGTTTACAGAGTGTGAAAAATAATAAAAAAGTAGAAAGATTAAGAAGTGAGAACAATTCATCATACTAATTTTATTAATCAGTTCACCCTAAGCAACGCAATAAAGCCACTAAGACGCAGGGGGTGTACAGAATGTGAAAAACCATAAAAAAAAGGAGAAACGTTATTAAGGAGCGAGAACAATTCATTTCACTATTTGTTTTAATCATTTCACCAAGAACAAGGTAATAAAGCCACTAAGACGCAAGGGTTCACTGTGTATGAAAAAATTAAAAAAAAGTAGAAAGATTAAAAAGTAAGCACAATTCATCATATTAATTTTATTAATCAGTTCATCTTAAGCAAGGCGATAAAGCCACTAAGACGCAGGATTTTACAGAATGTGAAAAATCATAAAAAAAGGAGAAACATTATTAAGGAGCGAGAACAATTCATTTCACTATTTGTTTTAATCATTTCACCAAAAGCAAGGCAATAAAGCCACTAAGACACAAGGGTTTACTTAATGTGAAAAATATAAAAAAAATAGAAAGATTAAGAAGCAAGAACAATTCATCATACTAACTTTATTAATCAGTTAACTCTAAGCAAGGCAATAAACCCACTAAGACTCAGGGGTTTACAGACTGTGAAAATAATAAAGAAAAGAGAAACGTTATGAAGGAGTGAGAACAAATCATTTTACTATTTTTTTTTTAATCATTTCACCCCAAGAAAGGCAAATAGGTCACTAATATATGATAATTTCGAAGATAATCTATGACGAGTTTGATTTCGGACTGTTCGGAGCTTGCTTGTTCGACCATACTTCTTCGTGGCAGAGTCGGCTAAAACACGTCGGATCTAACGATGGTTTCTCTCTGCTGAAGGAGATGCAGTTTCGGATCATGAGAAAGTGTATAAAAAACTAAACCACACACATACACACACACACACACACACACACACACATATATATATATATATATATACATATTTGGTTGGATTGATTTGAGTTTGTGACCCTGGGTTTCACGCTTTTGTGATCGTCAGACAAACTGATTAATTTTTAAAAACTTTTGGGCTTATGTAGATTGCGTGTATTAGTGTTATTATGAGAGTGGGGGGAATCGTCGTCGTGATGTCATCGTGCTAACACAAACATAGATGCATGTTCATACACCCGATGAGGTATGCAGACACACATACACACTTGATCGTCCGTCGGGGGCTCATACATATATAAACATATGTGGACAGTATGGGATTTGACATATGTATGTATATGGGTGGTGTTGTGTCTATACATACGCATTTGTATGTTGAAATTCAAAGATTGGAAGTGTAGCGAAAATTTCTCGTGAATGTCTCGTGAATGTATACATGTCAAAAATCAGAGCATTTTTCTATTTTTTCGCCGAATAATATTTCCTCGCATGTATGTATATACGTATGTTAGCTCTATCTCTGATATTGGACGCTTTCTAATAAGTACCGTATATAATATATAAATAATTATATATATATATATATATATTATATTTATTTATTTTTATATACACACACTTTTTACACACACACACACACACACACACACACACACACACATACACATATATATATATATATATATATATATATATATATATATATATATATATATATATAGTCTGTGGATGATATATATATATATATATAGTCTGTGGATATATATATATATATATATATATATATATATATATATATGATGGTGGGAAAATTCTCGTGACCGAGTAAGACCATCACTTAAAAATTCAAACTTTCTTAATTTTCCGCACAACAGTTTGCCGCTTATGACATCGCAAATGGATTTTATGACCCGCAAGAGGCTTGCAGTTCTTCCCACATTGGTAACATGACAATTCTTCTGCTGCATTGCTCTTTTCTGGTTGCTGGCTGTCGAAATGCCGTCTGAGTTGTATTTTTTTATCAACCCTTTGTGACTTTTTTCAAGCCAAAACATTTCGAGTTATAGGAGGTCGTTTTCTGTGAGGAAAAGTGACAGATATTAATATTCTATACGAAAGTTCATCCAGTAAGAGGCTTGAGAGTAACTCAATGTAGAGGAACAGTAATGATGAATAGGATATGTAGTATGAATGAAACAGAGAGTAGGAAGAAATGTTTCCTGGGTGCTGACGATATGAAGTTATGAGCTTTCATTGTCCCACTTGAGATTAACGGACCCAGCGGAGGGAGAGAAATATGCTATTGAAAGAAGAAAGAAATAGATTACCTTCATGTTAGTTTTAGCTCTTCTTTAAATTATATCATTATTTTCAAGTTTATAAAGCGTTAATTTCGTCGAAGAAATAAAGAAAAACAAACACAGTAGAAAAATTAATGGTTTTAAAGGATTTAAATGCGCATCGTAAAGAATAAAAAAAAAGACTTGTTAAAAATTTGCTTGTTTTGGTTTTAGCATCCTTGACTATTGTAGAATTTCAACAACGTACAAAGGAAAAAAACAAACAAAAAAAACAAAAAAAAAACAAATTCTAACCAATAGTATTTTTTATAACAAACCGAACAGCAATTTGTCAGCCCTTCTGTAACTGGCTGTTATTTATTGACCAATAGTCGGCGACTATTGTTTTGAAAATTGTCCATAATAGTTTGTGTTAATTACCGAAAATATTCGGATTTGTTCTTCAGAATTAAATTTATTCAATCTGTATTCCTTCAAATTTGTTTTCCGCCATCCAAAAACCCAAATACGAAATAAAAAAAAAATTATCAGCCGGCGAAAATTAATTAAAAAAACATAAGAAGCATTCATTAAAATTCCAATTAAAGTCTTCGTTACAGAACGCTGTTTGATTTCGTAAATATTGAAAACGGGTATGAACAACTTAATTAAAAAAAAAAAAAAGAATTTCAATGCTGCAACCTGATACCAACTTTTATATATAGGGTGCCGAAGAAATACCTCCCATATATACTGTAAAAAAAAAAAATGGTGATTAGATGGGGGCCGAAAAGTGCAGTGCGGTGCTCGCCGGCAGGCCAGCTATTTTTTCTTCTTCTTCGATCGCCTCATGGAAATGGATTGCGTGTCTCCCATTTTCAGACGTTACACTGGGCATTTGTGAAAGAGACACCAGCTCAGACGCGCCTACTTCGACTTGTCCGTCTGTCAATCCGTACCTCCAAATCTGTTGCACGCTGTCCGCCGAATGACTTCGGTTCTCTCGTGCTGCTGGCACACCGATTTTTATGCTATTCCAATACGGCCAAAATTTGCATGTGTGCAAATATCGTCTCGTTTTGGACGAGATCGGTGCGCATAAATTGTGTATTCAATAGCGGGCATATTTCTTTTTGTCATCACTTTGCAGGCAAGACACGTTCGCGCTCATTTCGAATTCTGTGCTTAGTCATTTATATATATATTTGTGTGTGTGTGGGGGGGGTGCGCGTTTGTGCATGTGTATGTTTGGTGTGTTTGGGGGCATTTCTGCTTCACCGTCCGTGTTTAAATATATACATATAATATTTATTTAAAAATTATAACATATGTATGTTATAATATCACTACATAAATAACCATATTGTTTCAACACTTCTGGTGTATTCTCAAGAGATGGTGTTGATTGTAAAATAAAAAGTTTTTAAAGCGCTAAAAAACTTGCCACCACGTAAAAATTTTCCCTCTAGTGGGGGTAGTGGCTGGTTTTCAACTCTTTAAGAACTTTTTATTTTACAATCAACACCATCACTTGACAAGACACGAGAAGTGTCGAAACATAATGGCTATTTCTGTAGTGATTTTATCTGTTATAATTTTTGAATAATTATTATTTACTATACTTTGTATTTAGCACTTTTGTTTTTGGTTACTGAACTTTTCTTCTATCTATACCAACCTTGTATTTATATATATATATATATATATATATATATATATATATATATATATATATATATATATATATATATATTGAATATATTAAATAAACTCTCTCTAAACTCAACTTTTGTCCTCAAACCACCCTAATTACCCCCCTCTTTAAATTACAAAAACTTAAACTACCCATCAAAAGTATGAATTTTCGTTTCATTTCGTTTCGTTTTCATCTTTTGGAAAAATGCTATCTGATTATCAGAGTCCTTTAAAAGGGCTCTGGTGTAATCTATTATTATAATAGAACCTTAAAAGTGGTCTGTTTTTTTATTAATATATATATATATATATATATATATATATATATATATATATATATATATATATATATATGTGTGTGTGTGTGTGTGTGTGTGTGTGTGTGTGTGTGTGTGTAACGAGGGTGAGTCAAAATGGCAAGATAAAATACAAGAAATATTTCAACAACTATGGGTAAACATGGATCTCTGGATTATCTAAAAACATTTTGGCATCAAGACGCATAGAATCCACGGAAGGTGTCTCGCGTTGTTTCCTTATGTAACTTGCAATGCGGATTCTTTTCAACCTCCAACGAGAAGCCGACACAGTTTCAGCTCTGCATCTTCTCTCCTACGCAACGGACAAGTTTCTTTAATTTACAAAGAAAGCAATTTTAAAAGAACTAGTCACTGTCTTGCGAAAACTCTTTTGGCCTACCGACCATCTTTTCCAAAGCAAAAGCAGAAGTTCGCTTCTATTAAACATATCATTCCCAAATACATTCTCAGTCTGCCATATTGTGTAACTCAAGGAAACGTTCCACTGAACAGACGTTTATCGATTCGTTTCTGGGTCACACATGTTTTTCTGGGTCTCAGATACCTCCAGGGTATCTATTCAAGGAATACATTTAGGAGAAATGCAAATCTTTCGAGGGCTTTAAATCCTTTTAGTATTCGCGGTAAGCTTATTGATCAGATCATTCGACCAGTTATTTGGAGTTCTAGAACATGTAAACTCTTCCTGGCAGATCGGAAGCCATTGCTGTTGCTTTTCGTCTCCGTTCATCTTGAATAACCGGCCTTTTTTTTTATTGTTGTAACTTGTCAGAAATGAAACTCGGGTTATTTGGAATACGCAAATATATTTATTCAGATAGATTGTGTCCCTTGAATAGTTAGAAATACCAGTGAACATTTTTCTTTTTCTTTTTACCTTATTTTTTCCTCTTTTTTTTATTGCTTTTTAGTTTGTTTACATTTCTTTACCATTCTCTGTTGTATACTGGCTAGCAAATGTATCACGCTAGAATTATCACAGAGTCATGAGTTGCAATTTAACTGGGTGCCCGATGTTTTCACTTTGGTAATGCATCTAAGCTACGTTTTTTTATTTAAATCACCATTTTTTCCACAAATTTCTTTTTATATACCCTTGTGCAAACTAACTGAAACAACCGCTTTAGTTTTCTTTCTTTCACCATACGCTCAGTTTTAGATCCACTGGAGTGACACGGTGTTATCGATATCTATTTATCCCTCAGATTAGATCATTTGCAGTGGTATGCAGTAATATGAATATATTTTCGGGGTGTATGATGGAATTGGTTTGGCCTAGAAAAATATAGCGCCATCCGTGATTGCACCAAATTTTTATCACGCCCAGACACTATTGTCTCGACTGTCGATTAGTTATCCCACGTCCATTGTCCGCGATGGACGTTACTACAAAGAAGCGTACGAATATCGTAACTCTGCACGAACAAACTGACAAGCCTTATCAAAGTACGCTTTGCGATATACTGTGTCTGTATTTCTGAGATGAGGTATTATGTACATTATTTACATTATTCGGACAATTGTCCTCATCTTTGTCGCCATATTTATTACAACGTTTCGGCCGTTGTACGCTCCGGCCTTCTTCAGGTGGTTGGAATGTCGAACTGAATCCTTTATTTCGCTCACTGTTCTAGTTCCACGTGCCATGTTTTTTTTAATGGATGTCAGTTATCAGTTATCTGATAACAGGTATCTCCTGTTAATTTCTCTGAACGTTCTCCACTGCCTTAACCGGGTATTGAACTCACACTCTTTGGGTCCTGTCACTGGATCTAACCAACATCTTTATCCACTCTGCCATGTGTCCTGGGTATGAATTTTTGGGTATTATATACCTAATGTAAAACAGAAGGACACGTTAGAAGAGTGGAATAAAGGCGTTGGTTAAATCCAGATTACAGAATTGAGCACCCTTTATAATACCCGGTTAAGGCAGTTTTTGTGGGGAGGGAAAAGACAAAGGAGATAACTGATAACCATCCATCAAAAAACATGGCAAGATGAATTAGAAACAGTCTGAAGAAGAAATAAAGGGTTCAATAATGAAGAATTCCAACCACTTTAGAAGTCTTGAACTTCAATATATGAAAAAGATGGCACGTTGAACTAGAATGTCTACCCCAGTTTGCGAAATAAAGGGTTCAGTTCGACATTCCAACCACTCGAAGAAGACCGGAGCGTTTTACTTATTAAACGATTTTCACGTTGAACTAGAATAGTCCTACCCGGTGAGCGAAATAAAGTGTTCAGTTCGACATTCCAACCACCAAGAAGAAGACCGGAGAATACAACGGCCGAAACGTTGTAATAAATATTTTGACAAAAGATTAGGATAATAGTCCGAATAATATAATAATGTACTATAGACTGGCCAGGAAACTCTCCAGATTTAAATCCAATCTAGAATCTGTGGTCAACCTGGAAGGAACAACTTCGTGGAATGGACATACGAAGTATTAACATGTGCACTGGCTCGTGTTTCTTAGGTAAATACGAATAAAAGTATATAATATCGGAATTATTCGTTTTGTATCAATTAAATTGCACAAGGGTGTATCTATATGTCATATCCACTGAAATACAATCGTTCTTGCATTTTTTATTCTATTTTATTTTTTCTATTCTTTCATTTTCTTTCTGATTCTTTCATGCCCATTTTTTGACGATTTCTTTAACAATGATTCTTTGTTTCATTTTAATTGGCATTAAAGTCTAGTCTCCTGTCATGATAACGGGATATCTCATTAATAAGTCCTGCTAGGAAAGCTGGTTCACTGTGTCATGTGAGACAATATCCCTCGCCAGAATCAGTCTTACACATTCGTAAATCTTCAATTCGTCCTTGTCTTGAGTTGAATATCGTGTGCAACAATCTGGTTTATTACTTTTTCTAGGCATTTAAAGATTCATGATAGCATCCAAAGAAGAATTTGTAATATTATCGGTCAGGACCTGGCATCTCGACTTCAGTTACTTTCCCAGCGACGTAACGTAGCTCTCTTGCGACTTTGCTATAAATATTTAATGGTAATTGCTCTGATAAATATTCCTTCTTTGTACATGGACTTTATGAATTTGAGTGCAGTACTTGATTGGCAGATAGGTGTCATTATTTACGGATGTATCTATAAATTCTATTCTGACAGATTCTTCATTCGTACTTCTCGCTTGTGGAACACTCTTCCAGATTTTTGCTTTTCAGTTAACTTGGTATTCAAATGATTGAATTTCAATCGTTAACCTTTTTTTTTTTAGAAGAAGAAAAAATAAAAAAGTTTTCTTATGTTCTTTCAAACACAGCAACTCGCCGGCGTCTTAGTGGCTTTATTGCCTTGCTTGGTGTGAAATTTGTTGTAGTGGAATAAACTGTCACCCCCATGAGTGACTACACTATAGGTAGTAACTGCCTATAAGTATCTGTAAGTCAACGGACTAAAAAAAGAACCGAAAAAAAAAGAGCTTGCTGGTCGAACTTTCTGCCTCTCCGTAGAGAGGAACCCGGACGTGGTTATGCAGAAGGGCAGAGTCTCGTTCGGGGAGGTTGGCCGACCTTGAATCCGTTTATGCGGGTTCGAGGGAATATTTTTAAGTATGAGCCTACGGGCTCAGAAGCCCATGTTTAAATTCGGCCTTTGTGCCATAAATGACTGCGTGGGGCAATTGCTAGAAATAAAAATAAACAACCAAAACTTTTTTCAATTGCTGATCAAACTCTCTGCCTTCGGACAAGTAGGAACCCGGACGAGGCTATGCCGAAGGGCAGAGTCTCACCATCCGAAGTAAATATACCCTGGAACCTGTTTATACGGCCTCGAAAAATTTTTGGTCGAGTCTACGTGGGGTTAGACATACCTCATCCCGTTTATGCGGGGTCTACGGAGATTATGTGACCAAGCCTATGGTCTCGGAAGCCCACATTAAATTCGGACTTGTGCCAAATTTGACTGCGTGGGGCAGTTGCTAGATACACTAGCTGAAATCTTTTCCAGTTGTGCTGGTCGAACACTCTGTCTTCGTGCAGAGAGGAACCCGGACGTCGCTATCCTGAAGGGCAGAGTCTCGTCCGGGGAGATAGACAGACCAGAACCCGTTTATGTGGGTTCTACGGGGAATTTTTGGCCGAGCCTATGGGCTCGGAGAACCCACGTTAAACTCGGCCTTGTGCCACATCTACCCTCGGGTGGTGGTGATGATGCGGGAGCTAGTAAATATTAACTAGCTGGGGTCTGTTTCAACTGTGATGGTGAAACTCTATGCCTCCGGAGAAAGAGGATCTCCAGACGACGCTATGTCGAAGGGCAGAGCCTTGTTTCGGAAAACAGCTACCGACCCTGTTTTATACGGGGTTATACGGGGAATCTTTGGCTGAGAGTACCGGCTGGGATACCCCACATTAAATTTGGCCTTGTGCCACGTCTGATCGGTGAGTAAATATACTACCTGGGATCTGTTACTCAGCTCTTAGCTGTTGTTGAACTCTCTGATTTCGGGCTGAGCCAAACCTGGATGAGGCTATGCCGAAGGGCACAGGAGATAGACAGGCCCGGACCCGTTTATGCGAGTTTTACAGGAACATTTTGGCCGAGTCTCCGTCTAGGATTGCTTCACATTAAATTCGGTTTTGTGCAACGTCCTACCTCGTGGGAAGGTTGGTAAATATTACTGGCTGGGATCTGTTGAGTACGACTCAGATTTAGGTGAGAACTACCGATCTTCCAATAGTAGCACTCACTACTGGATTGACTTGCGATGACCTTGTGCATAACTGTTACCTTTATTCTTATTGTACTTTTTTTTAAGCATTACGCCCCGAGCAAGGCGTTTGGCCACTAGGATTTTTTTAAAAAATTGCAGAAGATTTTGAGTGAGAGCAGATTTTTATAATAGAAAAAGGATGAAATGAAGGATAAAGCAAGAAAAGGTAACTGGAGATGTCGAATTGACATTACATAGACGGAAATTACAGCTCTCAGAGAAACAGTAATAGGGAAGGGTGTTCCACAGGCGAGGGGTTCGAGATATGAAGCTATTTTAATAAACGGCTACATTTAAAAGTTTCTACAGTGAAAGGGTGAGAGCGGGATGCCAGCCAGAACTGGTTTTACAATAAACTTTTACTTATTTTATCCACCTTTTTTTCAAGTATAAATTACTATTAGCTCGGAATATAATAAAATTAAATAAAATTGAAGCAATCATATTCCGTAAGCGACAAATATGACCTTGAATCAGAATGTAAAGTCAATTTAGAGATTACATGATAAAAACGACTAAGAGTCGCTGACGCGTGACACTACATATGTGCAGAGGGATGACGTGTTGCAAGCTATGCGCACAATCCTTTCGTTCAGTTGAGGGCTAAAATGTTTCTAGTCTCATATTCAAAGGTAAAATCTATTATTAAGTGTGTTAACAATATCAGTTTAAATACAATGTCGTGTGGGTATATTGACATAAAATCATCTATCTATCTGTAATATAATAAGAATTTAGTGGTAAAATATTTTTGAAGGGACCGCTTCTAAAAATAGACAAGCCAAAATACCCATCCTTTAAAAGGGGGACCCAGCAGTAAACCAACATTTTGTCCTATAAGAAATGTTATTGGAGGTGAATTAATTTATTAATTTCTATTCTCGCCACTGTAGCGGAATAAAATCTAAAATAATCCGAGGATCCTATTTAAGAGCACTAAGAATCTGCAGCCTCCAATATAAGTGCTGGGGAGAAGACTACGGACAAATTGCTCAAATTGATGCTTGCGCTGAAAATTGAAAGTAATTATTAAACGTCAACGCACATCAAATGTACCAAGATTTTGGAAAATATATATCCTGAATTCTCATTTGAGTTTTGAAGTATTAGTCCTATTAACTATCTCAGATCTCTCTCTCTCTCTCTCTAGTCAACATGGACTCTTCCAGGACTATATAAAGTATGCGATATAACACTCTAGGAGAAGAGGAGAGGAGAGAGAGAGAGAGAGAGAGAGTATTCTAATACCGTAGTATCAGCCGCGTACGACTACCAATATTGGACACTAGCACATAGTAAGCTCCGCTTACACTTACACTATCTTTGTAACCTTTTTTTTTAATATATCTTTCTTACCTCTAATCCGTGTTCCGTGTTTTCCTTCCGTGGTCCCAACTTTGGGCCCACATCAGTGGCGACGAAGAATTTGAGAAACGCACCCGAAACCTCAATACCTTACCAGTCCCACATCAAGTGGCGACGAAGAATTCGAGAAACGCATTCACGTCGAAAACCTCAATACCTTACCAGTCCCACATCAGTGGCGACAGAAAGATTCGAGAATTTCGTTCTCACCATATCAATAGCGACAGAGTACTCGAAAAAAATACACAGAAATTCCACGCGTTCCCACAGCAGTGTTGAACGAGAAATTAAGCTGGTATTACTACATTAGCGATTTAA
Source organism: Acanthosepion pharaonis (assembly GCA_903632075.3). Classification (NCBI taxonomy): domain Eukaryota; kingdom Metazoa; phylum Mollusca; class Cephalopoda; order Sepiida; family Sepiidae; genus Acanthosepion; species Acanthosepion pharaonis. The sequence goes on along the minus strand of CAHIKZ030002319.1, from coordinate 106,833 downwards.
ACGCAACACCCAGCGTCTACATATAAAAAAAATATATATTCCAATACCAAACATCAGTGACGAACTAGCGATTCGACATCTACGGAATATTAAAGTCTGTCCAAATAACATAACGAGAACGATTTCTTACACACCCACACACAGAAAAAAAAAAACAGTTTGTTCATAAAACAAACTGACAACACAAGAGCCGAAGTACTACTTACGACTCAAGTTTTAGAAAAAAAACTATCTAAAAAGTTTTTATGTAATTGAGTTGAATCTTGTGCATAAAATTATTCTCCCCTCAAATTCACCGAGGCGAGTTTTCTCTTTTTGTACCTCTATAAAAAAAAAACATAATAAGTTGTGGTGAAAATTTATACAATTACGTTAAAATTAACGGAACCACGGAATCTCAAAAAAAAAAGCTAAACACATAATTAGTTTAGTTTAACTAATTGTCTGTCCATATTTTTTTTTTTGAAAAAAAAAAAATCAAAATTTTTTTTTTTGTGTACCTCCCTTGGTACACGGGTTTCAAAGCAACAAAAAATCGCTGTCATTTTTTTGTTTGTCTAAATATGGAAGATTTTCAAAAAAGTAATCGTCCAAATGCTAAAAGTACATTTGGATCAGCAACAAAAATCAGAAGAAAGACAACAACAACTATTTTTGGAATTACATAAACAACAAATGGAATTCCAACAAATTACGCTTCAGAATGCTGAACTACAACAGAAACAACTTAAAGAATTACTCGTAAATGCATTAAAAGGCTCAAACTCTGAAAAAGATACAATATTCTCCCAGAGTACAATCTACAATTCAATGGAAACCTTTGAATACGTACCAGAGAACGACAAAACGTTCGAGGCTTTTTACAGGCGCTACGAAGATATTTTCAACGTAGACTGTGAACAATGGCCCAGTAAAAAAAAAAAGGTACGTCTACTATTGAGAAAACTGGGAACTACAGAACATAGTAGGTTCGTAGACTTCATACTACCCAAGAAAACCACTGACTTGGATTTTTCAGAGACTATTAAGCTCCTATCGGAACTATTCGGGCCTAACACAACCTTGTTCCACAAACGTTGGAAATGCCTGAACACAGTCAAAGACAACCAGCAAGATTTTCTAACGTTTGCAGCATCGGTAAACAAGCTCTGTAATGATTTTAAACTAGCCGAACTGACTGCCGATGATTTCAAGTGCTTAATTTTCGCACAAGGTCTAGTATCAGCAGAAGACGCCGAAGTCAGACGACGGGTACTGACCAAGCTTGAGAACGAACAAGGATTGACTCTCCAAAAACTGGCAGAGGACTGTCAAAGAGTAATATCTGTAAAGTGTGACTCAAACACTATCGAGGAATCAGGTGTGGCTCAGATTAATAAAATCAGAAGCAAGTCTACCTCCTATTCCCCTCAAAAAGACAAAAGGCAAATCTCATGTCCTAAATTCCGCAGTAACCAAAACCCAAATAGGTTAAAGAAAGCGCCGGGACCATGTTACCATTGTGGTAAATGGCATTGGATGAAATTCTGTCTAGTTAAGAACAAAAAAAATTGCAAAAATTGCAATAAAAATGGGCATACTTTAACTCGGTGCTGGTACGCCAACAGAACGAAAAAACCCAAAAATAAAATTAGGCAAACTCAATCTGACAATATTGTCGATAGGAATTTAAGGAAATATGTAACTGTGGATATTTTCAATAATTCCATTAAATTCCAGCTTGACTCGGGTTCCGATCTTTCAACGATTAACTGGCGTACTTGGCGAAAATTAAACAAAGCCGACCTTATTAAAAACGGATAAAACAGCAAAATCCGTAACTGGCGAAAAGATTAACATTTTAGGCGAGGTAATACTTACAGTAACACTAAATGGAGTTACCAAAAAGCTCAAAGCCTACGTATTGAAAACTTCAGATAACTTATTTGGAACAGATTGGATAGAAAAATTCAATCTTTGGGATTGCCCAATGAGTACATTTTGTCGCAAGATACAAAGTACAACGTCCAATTTGGTAAATCTCAAAAAGGAACTCAAACAACAATTTCCCCAGGTTTTTTTTTCTGGCGGCCTTGGGAAATGTACTAAAATGAAAGCTAAGTTCAAGGTGAAGGACGGTGCACAACCGGTATTCAAAAAGAAACGGAATGTCCCTTTCGCTGCTCTAGAGCAAATCAACAAAGAGTTAGATAGACTCATTCCAAAAAATACAGAAGTCTTTGAAGACTCCATCATTGCTACTCTAAGGACAAATTGTGAAATCAAAAACATGATCGCGAGTACCATAAGAGAGCTCCCAGTTACTTTGGCCGACATAAAAAGGGAGTCTCGAGAGGATGAATTCATTCAATCCATAAAAAGCAAAATTCGCAATAAAGACCCCAATGTGCCTGAAGTTTTCTCCCTCTGCGATGATGTCCTACTATACAATGACCGCGTAGTGATTCCAAACAGCCTACAAAGAAAAATCCTCAGGGATTTTCACATGGGACATCCGGGGAAGAACCGTACGAAAAGCCTCATGCGCTGCTATGTTTATTGGCCAAACATGGACAAGGACATATAGACATGATAGAATCATGCAAAAGGATGCGCGCTTGCAGCAAAAAGCTCCAACCACGACGTGCAAACCATGGCCAAACACAGACCATCCATGGCAAAAGAATTCATGTCGATTTTGCAGGGCCTATAGACAACATGTACTACCTCATTGTTGTGGATAGCCACTCAAAATGGCCTGAGGTCCTACAATGCAAAAGACCAACCACAAACTGCACGATCGGATTTCTACACGAGCTATTCGCGCGTTTTGGCGTGGTAGATTGTGTAGTTACAGATATAAGGCACTCAATTCACATCAAGTGAATTTAGAGACTTCTGCAAGTCATATCAGGTGGACCACATTACAACGCCTCAGTACCACCCTAGGTCGAATGGCCAGGCCGAAAGGTTCGTGGACACTCTAAAAAGGGCTTTAAAAAAGGCACTAGGCACACCGACAGATAGAGCATTGCAACAGTTTCTGCAGGTGTATCGGATAACCCCTAATCCGAACACGCCTATGGGAAGCTCGCCTGCAGAAACAATGTTCGCAAGGAAAATCAAGTCTGTCTTCGACAAACTTATTCCACGGCAAGCAAAGTTAAAAAAAAAACCGTATCGCCTCATAAGAAATATTTCAATCCTGGCGATAAAGTCTTTTTCAAGGCTTACAAAAACAACATAACATTCTGGGAAGTAGGCACCATAAAACAAAGAATTGGCGAACTGGTCTATATTGTCCAAGGACCGAAAAACACTCACAAACGCCATTGGAACCAGCTCAGAAAATGCCGTTTGAAGGAATCGGAGGAATCACTACAAAATAGCTGTGAAGAGCCGATCGACGTAATTTTCGATCACTTCGATCTCGACACGCCCCAAGTCTCTCCTGAAGTGCGACGCTCAGGAAGGAAAAGGAAATTTACTCAACCGCTCGACGTAAATCCCAAGAGAAAAAAGTATTAACAGTTTTATGTTTTTTTTCTCCTTTTCAAAAAAAAAAAAAAAAGAAAACTCTTGGAAGGGGGGGTGTTGTGAGACCGTAACATACCTACAACATGGACTCTTCCAGGACTATATAAAGTATGCGATATAATACTCTAGGAGAAGAGGAGGAAAGAGAGAGAGAGAGAGAGAGAGAGAGAGTATTCTAATACCGTAGTATCAGCCGCGTACGACTACCAATATTGGACACTAGCACATAGTAAGCTCCGCTTACACTTACACTATCTTTGTAACCTTTTTGTTTAATATATCTTTCTTACCTCTAATCCTTGTTCCGTGTTTTCCTTCCGTGGTCCCAACTTTGGGTCCACATCACTATCTTACTAAACCTGATTGTTATCTAGCTATCTATCTATCAAAATATGTTCAGTAACTATCTATCTGTATATGGCTGCCTGCTTGTTTATGCATGTATCAAAATAAGTTTAATGTTTCTTTCTCTCTTTCTCTCTCTCTCTCTATTTATCTATCTATATCCGGCTGTCTGTCTGTTTACATCTATTTTGATCTTTCTCTCTCTCTCGCTGAAAACTGAAAGTAATTATTATTAAAAGTCAACGCACAAATGTACCAAGATTTGGGAAAACATAATTCCTGAATTTTCATTTGAGTTTTGAAGCATTAGTCCTAATATTTTTCTCTCTCTCTCTCTCTCTTTCTATGTAGCTCTCTTTATCTATTTTAATTTGTTCATTATCAATCGATCCATGTCAATTACTTTCTTTCTTTCTTTCTTTCTTTCTTTTTTCTTTCTTTCTTTCTTCCCATCAAAATATGTTCAATATCTATCTATCTATCTATCTATCAAAATATGCTCAATATCTATCTATCTATCAAAATATGTTCAATATCAATCTTTCTCTATATGGCTGTCTGCTTGTTTATGTATATATCAAAATATAATGTCTCTTTCTTTCAATCTCTCTCTCTCTCCTCTCTCTCTCCTCTCTCTCTCTCTCTCTCTATTTATCTATCTATATCCGGCTGTCTGTTTGTGTATGTATGTACGTATGCATATATGTATGTAAATATCTATCTATTTATCAATCTTTGTTTCACCTGTTTGTCAGTTTACATCTATCTATCTATCTATCTATCTATCTATCTATCTATCTATCTATCTATCTAGCACAGTCTGCTCATTATCTATCTATCTATCTATCTATCTATCTATCTATCTATCTCTTTATCTATCTATCTATCTATCTATCTATCACAGTCTGCTCATTATCTATCTATCTGTCACTGTCTATTCATTATCTATCTATCTATCTATCTATCTATCTATCTATCTATCTATCTATCACAGTCTGCTCATTATCTATCTATCTATCTATCTATCTATCTATCTATCTATCTATCACAGTCTGTTCATTATCTATCTATCTATCTATCTATCTATCTCTTAAAGGAACAAAGTGTATGTAACTTTACAGTTAAATAGCTCGCACCAATAAATTCTTTCTCTTTCTCCTCTCATGTTTTTCGCTTCCTCATACCTCTTCCTCTCATTTCTCCCCCCTTTTTTTCTCCATTCCTTCTTTTGCCAACCATTTCTTTTATTCATTCCTCCCTTCATTTACATCTAGTTTCATTTTTGCGATTCCTTTTGTTCCAACTTATTGAAAACATCGTCTCCGGCTAATAAGACCGTCGAATTTGAATAACAAACCGTGACTATTCTTTTTGCGCGGGAAAAAGTCATTAATGTCTCTTTTCTTTTTTTTCTTTTTTTTTTTTTTGCACCAAAGGAATATATTTCTTGCGGCATGTCATGGCGCCGCCTGGCGGTCTGCAGACACAGTCCGCCATGTTAATCAGACTTTGAATCGCTTGCGTTAGCTTTTGTTTCGTCGTTTGCTTTATCAATGTTTGCTTCTTTTTAAGTATTTTTTTGGTTCAATCTTTGTTTGCTGAAAGCTTTATCAGCTTTCTGTTTTAATTGATAATCAAGAAGAAATGTTTACATTTTTTAAATTAGCACATGGACAATATCGACAATGGAAAGCTTAAAATCTGTGAAAAGAATTTTTTTAAAAGGAATAAATGAATAGAAATGCCCTTCAAATAAATAAATAGAGACAGAAAGAAGGGTATAAACAAATCCGTGTTTAAAATTTAAAAGCAAATGAAAAATTTAAACTATTATCGCAAACTAATAAAATTTCCCCCAAAATATAAATAGTAAAAAAAATGAATTCAAACAAAGAGAATAAAAAAAAAGGATTGTTTTCCTTTTGATAATAAATATAATGAAAACAGTAGTAATGTGTTCCAAAAAAAAAATGAAAAATTATATATATATATATATATATATATATATATATATATATATATATATATATATAAAAAAGAAAGAGGTTGTAGTGGTTCCAACGAGAGAAAAGTATGTATATTAAAAAGAAGAGAAAAGAGGTGCCGCAAACGTTTTTTCTGTAATGCGGATTTATTTAGAAAAAAATATTATACTTTGTTTTACATAATTGTACTACACGTGTTTCTGGTCTCGTGACCGTCTTCAGGTAAATGCGGAGATTTCCACATATTATTAAAAATTATATATATATATATATATATATATATATATATATATATATATATATATATATATTACTGTTATTAAAACGTTGGGGCTGCTGTCTGGTTCGAAAAGACCCTCGGAAAAATTAAAAAATTGTATGCTTTTTTCAAAATGAATTCACTAGCAAACGTGGCAAGTTCAAGTAGCTGATTTATGGAGATGGACACATCCCTGTTATTTCCAAAATCATAAGCGAACGTAGAATGCGCTTTGTAGAACATTGCTGGCGAGCAAGACAAGATATTGAGAGTGATGTACTGCCCTGGAAGCATAGCCATGGTGCAAGACGGGTTAGTTAGCCCAACAACCACCTACAATGACCGGTTCTGTTATGACACAGGATGTCGCCCTTCCGACCTTGATGAAGGGCCATGACGGTTGGCATGATAGACTCATCAATGTCTGAGCTAGACTGACCGAATAAATAGCAAATTTAGTCGCTCACGTCGGGCCAGAGGAACTTTTTCTTCCTGATGAGTTTTTATCATATATCTAATAACTGTTATAATAATAATAAAAATAAAACGTATGAACAGACAATATATTTATATTATATATTTTTCTTTGCTCCCGCGCTAAGTCCTGATGTTTCTTTAATTCTTCATTATCATTTCTTTTTATTCTGTGATCCACCGAAATAAGGCAGAATGTGTGATTGCCAGCAAGCAATTTAGTCATACAAGTCTCACTAATTTACCTATAGCCGGGAGTAGAATAAGTCGACTCATACCTCATCTGATTGTATTAGATCGTAAGTGAATAATTAGATCGTAATGGATAATGGCTAATGATTGTTAATAATAATAATAATAATAGATTGTTAATACTAGTACTACTACTACTAATAATAAAAATAATAATAATAGATTGTTAATACTACTAATACTATTATTACTACTACTAATAATAATAGATTGTTAATAATAATAATAATAATAATAATAGATTGTTAATACTAGTACTACTACTAATAATAATAACAATAATAATAATAGATTATTAATAATAATAATAATAGATTATTAATACTACTACTACTACTAATAATAATAATAGATTGTTAATAATAATAATAGATTTTTTAATACTAGTACTACTACTAATAATAATAGCAATAATAATAGATTGTTAATAATAATAATAATAATAATAGATTGTTAATACTAGTACTACTACTAATAATAATAAAAATAACAATAGATTGTTAATAATAATAATAATAATAATAGATTTTTAATACTAGTAATACTACTAATAATAATAGCAATAATAATAGATTGTTAATAATAATAATAATAATAATAGTAGATTGTTAATACTACTACTACTACTACTAATAATAATAATAGATTGTTAATAATGATAATAATAATAGTTTGTTACTACTAGTACTACTACTACTAATAATAACAATAATAATAATAGATTGTTAATAATAATAATAACAATAATAATAATAGATTGTTAATACTACTACTACTACTACTACTAATAATAATAATAATAATAACGACGAAATTAATCCATTATCGCATGTTAAACATTTAACTAATTCGATTTAATCTACTTTCCAAATGTAATCTTAACACTGGTGAAATTTAAAATTTATTGAACCACATGTGACTCTTTGGGTCAAACTTGTTGTGTTTACTGTTTACATTTAGTTTCAAGAAGAGTTTGTGAAAGTATCTGTCTATATTTCTGAGATGAGGTATTATGTACACTATTTACATATTTCAATGGCACAGTGGATAAAGGCGTTGGTTAGATCCAGTGACAGACCCAAAGAGTGTGAGTTCAATACCCGGTTAAGGCAGTGAAGAACTTGGAGAGGGGAATAACTGGCATCCATTAAACATGGCAGGTGGACACCAGTGAGATAAATAAACGTTTCGGTTCGACATTCCAACCGCCTGAAGAAGGCCGGAGCGTACAACGGCCGAAACGCTGTGATGAATATGGCGACAAAGATGAATAATATAAATAGAGTTTGTGAAAGTAGAGTTATTTTAAAAATATATTTATTTAGTTATTGAAGTTGTTTTTTAACATTAAAAAAAAATGTCTGTATGAAGAAAGTTGACAAGAAGAACTTGGAATGTCAAAATAATAATTAATAATAATAATAATTAATAATTAATAATAATAATTAATAATAATTAATAATAATAATAATAAATAATAATAAATAATAATAATAATAATAATTAATAATTAATAATAATGATAATTAATAATAATAATAATTAATAATAATTAATAATAATAATAATTAATAATAATAATAATTAATAATTAACAATAATAATAATTAATAATAATAATAACAATTAATAATAATAATAATTAATAATAATAATAATAATTAATAATAATAATTTAATAATAATAATAATCAATAATAATAATAACAATTAATAATAATAATAATTAATAATAATAATAATAATAATTAATAATAATTAATAATAATAATAACAATTAATAATAATATCTAATAATAATTAATAATAATAATTAATAATAATAATAATTAATAATAATAATAATTAATAATAATAACAATAACAACGAAATTAATCCATTATCTCATGTTTCCTTAAACATATAACTATTTCGATTTAATCTTAACACTGGTGAATTTTAAAATTTACTGGAACACATGTGACTCGTTGTGTTTATTAAAATTATTATTGCCATTGTTGTTGGTAAAAACAATAAAACATTTTTTTAGCATGGGGTCGACACTGCACCGTAGGTGATATCATAACAAAAAGAACCACATCCATACGCCAGACATATCGGGCAACAAAAAATCTGGTTTCAGCGTATTCGTATCACATCGCTAATAATGATGAAAGAAAATGAAATGATACCCTAAACACACGGGTATTAAATTACAGATTTGAGCGTCCTGATCGAACGGTTTTTGCTTGATAGCCCACAGGAGGGACCACGTCGTCCCTCTGTGACGGTAGGCAATTCTAACGAGATTATGGAGGATGACGTTTCTAATGCTACCGTAATCCGAAAATGCAGAGAGAATAATAAACGTCTTTTCTACGGTAAAGCAGTCCCACGCAAAGAGGCTACAGAAAACGGCCGGTAAGTCCAGGGATTAGAGTTGCAAGACTTTCTGTAACACAGGTAAGCGAATACAATACTGATGAGAAGGTTGTCCTCTGGTTACGAACAGCCAGAAATAAATGTAAGTAAGTTTACTGTTGGAAGTCTCGCAGAAAAAAAACGGAAAAAAAAAAAAATCTAGAAATGGAATTGATACAATATAGAAAAAAAATTGTTTCTTTGTTTTGCGGCACATCAACACCTTTATGGGTCATTTAATGTCGAAATCTAATTTCCTTGGGAGCACTTGTAATTACTTTTACACAAACATATTGCTGGTACATTATTTACATTATTCGGACTATTGTCCTCATATTTGTCGCCATATTATATTACAACGTTTCGGACCTTGTATGCTCCGGCCTTCTTCAGATGGTTGGAATGTCGAACTTAACCCTTTATTTCGCTCACTGGGGTAAATAGTTCTAGTTCCACGTGCCATGTTTAATGGATGTCAGTTAGAAGTTATCTCCTGTTAATTCCCCTCTGAAAGTTCTATCGCCTATATTTCTGAGATGAGGTATTATGTACATTATTTATATTATTCGGACATATTGTCCTCATCTTTGTCGCCATATTTATCACAACGTTTCGGCCGTTGTACGCTCCGGCCTTCTTCAGGTGGTTGGAATGTCGAACTGAACCCTTTATTTCGCTCACTAGGGGTAGACTGTTCTAGTTCCACGTGCCTTGTCAGTTAGCAGTTATCTCCTGTTAATTTCTCTCTGAAAGTTCTCCACTGCCTTAACCGGGTATTGAACTCACACTCTATGGTTACTGTCACTGGATCTAACCAACGCCTCTATCAACTGTGACATGTGTCCTCAAGGATACATGGCACATTGGATAAAAGGCGTTACTACGCCTAGTGGATAAAGGTTTTTTTTTTTTTTTTTACTATGAAAATGTGTGGCTGATGTTTATACTATAGAAATATATTTTTATACTTTATATTTTTTTGAGACCATTTTTTTTTGGGGGGGGGGTAACTACTTGCCCACAGTTGGGACCCTAACAGGTACTACCACCCCGAATCAGTTTGAACCTGGAAACAACAGAAATTAAGAGATCGTTCCACGCTCCTCAAGACCTCCCGAGACCTTGTTGCCAGATGTAGTTTACCATAATACCAAAAGAGGAATAATACCAACGGCTTCATGAAGGAACCAGGCCAGGAATTACGTTTCGACTCGAAACATAACAACCTTCTTAATGTCATGTAGCGATTACCTACACGATCAATGGAACCAGTATTTTTTTTTTATTATTTGTCTTTCACGGTTTAGCAAACTTTGTCAGGTTATTTAATTCCGAACTCTATTACTGGAATGTAAGAGGTTTTTGGAGATAATAACAATTTTCTGATACGCCCTACTAATTAACCCATAGTTGGGGGGAAATATGATGTAGATTTATACCTTTCCTACGCCCATTTCGTAAGAAAATATAACTAATCCAGTAGGATTTTGAACACAGCTCCCAATTTAAAAATTCCGAGACTTTATCCATCACACTATCCGCGCATCAAAGCTTACAGCACCTGGTATTCCCGAGTGAACATACATCTGAGTACTGACCAGGTTCATCGTTGCTTAACATTGGTGATCAGACGAGAACCGATGTTTCAACGTGATATGGCCGTACACCTGGAACTAGCAAAGTGAGTTAAATAATTGCTTAGATTTTAGCATTAAAGTCCGATCGGCCTGATGAAGTACACCACTGTGCAAATTAATTGAAACAATACGAATAATTCCGTTATTATTTACCTTTTTTTTTTTCGTATTTTTCGAATGAAACATGACCCAGAGCACATGATAGTAATTCTAATCTCCATTCCATGAAGTTGTTCCTTGCTGATTGACCCCAAATTCTCGACTGGATTTAAATCAGGAGTGCTTCCTGGTCAGCCTATAGTAATTTGCTTTGCTCATTGGTAAGGCTTACTAGTGTGTTCATACAGCGATACAATTTTCCTAGGCTTCATTGGAAGGTTCATCGCAGACAATGGCCGTAGGACAACTAATCAACAGTCGAGACAATATTTTTCTGAGCTAGATAAAAATCTGATGCAATCACGGATGACGCAGTATTTTCTAGGCCAAACAAATTTCATTATACACCCCAAAAATGCATTCATATTACTGCATGCCACTGCAAATGACCGAATCTGAGGGAAAAATAGAAATCAATTACACTCTGTCACTTCAGTGGGTCTAAAATTGACTGAATGGTGAAAGAAAGGAAAATAAAGCGGTTGTTTCAATTAATTTGCACAAGGGTGAACAATCGACAATCGTTAACCGCTTTCTTCTATCTCTTTGGATTATATTCTTTTTATTGCCTTCTCTTAACCGTTGCTCGCAAATGACATTCATTCTGTTGTTAGCTCGAGCAAGAAACGACTTGTAAATTTTAACGGCTCCGAAACGAAACTGCTATCTTTTAACCATTCTAGAGAAACAATTTTGCTCTCCGTCGGAAACAATGGCCATAAGACAACTAATCGACAGTCGTGACAATAGTGTCTGTTTCGATTTTTTTTGAGATTTCGATTTCAAGGTCCTTGTATTTTGATGGTTTTTTTGAAGATCTTCAAAGATACATTGCAGTCCGCAGGGATTTTCATATGAATAAGTGGGGGACTTTGTTTTTGTTTGATGTCTCTAATAACAATGTCTGGGCCTTTAGCTTTGATTGTTCTGTCTGTGTGTATTGTATAGTCCCATAAAATTATTATATATTATATAACCGTTATTTTTAATGGATACTCATAGTTGAGTAGACGCTCTGTATTTATTAAGGAGTATATTTATTTATTTTTATCTACCAGCCTGAATATTTCAGAAATCTTATTAAAGAAAAATATGCTACTCCTGGCAGGATTCGAACCCGCCTTCTTCTATGGGAAGCTATCATTAGTTCTGACGTGCTTTGGACCTCTCGATCACAGAATGCCTGTATTTTGGCAGCGCATGGGTTTTGCCTATTTTCCTTATATGACGAACGATTCTTACGTATGACCTTTTCACCTTCCCCAATATATTGTATTTCTCGAATCCTCCAGTGTAACACGCTCTTCTGCAACACTTCCGCAGAAATTATACAGCACTTATTTTGATTAACCGGGTTACGTAGAACGATTATTTTGCTACTTGTTTCATAATTTATCTAAAGGAGTAAATTGATTAGCGCGTCACTTAAATGAGTTTTTCGAACCTTATAAAATGGGTTCAAAGCAATGAATCGAAGATCAAAAACTAGAAGTTATGCAAATTTACTAGTATTTATCATGAAGTTGAATTTAATTTTAAAATCTATTACAAACAATTTAAATTATTTATCAATTTTATTATGCAAATTTAGTCGACTATTATAGAAACCGCTGCCCCACTCGGTCTGCCACGCTTTCTTTTTTCCGTCCAAATTGTTTTCCGTAAAAATGCCACACTATTTTGTGGCCCTCATGCACGTTTCTTTTTTTTATTGGAGAATATTCATCCAAAGATAATGAGAATGTCATTAAATAATTCAGTTGAGAAAATATATGCTGCCATTTTGGTCTCCACTGAAACGAATAAGGTGAAATGTTTTATTAAAGTTATCTTTAATTGATAAATGTAACAAAAATGTAAAAAAAAAAAATACTAAACAAAAAAGAAACATCTTAGTTGACTATAAAAAGTACTAGATGCAAAACGCAATAAGTTACGATTGTCATAGGAGACCTGAATGCCAAATTAGGCAAAGAGAGAGAGAGAGAGATGGTGAAATAGTTGAGAAATTCATAATTTGTAATGAACGTGCAGAAAAATAACTCTAACCATGCAAAGATTAGATAGTAGCCAAGACTTGGTTTCCAGGACACCGAAGACGTATATGGACATAGAGAACCCAAGCAGAAAACAAATCGGCTACATAACTATCAACAAGAGGTCTAGGAATGTAATTTTACACTGTAAAACATCCAAGTGCTGACTGCGGGAGCGATCACCTTCCATTTATATGTAAACTTAGAGTGTCACTACGGACATTGAAGTAGACTAATGCAGTACCCAAATTGCAATAAGACAGACTCCTGAATGACACGAATGGGAAGGAGAAATATACAGGCACTGATAAAAGCATATACAGTGGATATAATGAGAATGGAAACTCAGGGAGTCTTTGGACACATCAGCAATCGAGATCATCCCAAAGAAAAATAGACAAACACTTAAAGAATGGATGACAAACAAAAGTCTCAACTTGATGAAAACGAGACAAAAGACAATAAGACGCAATACCGGACTCTGTATAAAGAAATTAAGAACAAATGCAGGCGAGTCATAGAGGAACGGCTCAACGTAAAGTGTGCGGAAATAGAATGGTTATCATAAATAAAGCAGATATGCATAGAAAAAAAAATAAGAGGACTAACAGGACAAAAGACATGTTTCAACAACAGGATGCATAAAATCCAGGAACGGGACACTGATATTAGAGAAAGAAATAAAATATTTCGGAGATGAACGGAATATATCGGAGGACTCTTTCACGTCGAAAGAAGACAACCGAAAATACATAGAAATATCGAAGGAACAGAAATATTAAAATCAGAAGTAAAATCAACACTGAATATTTTAAACAGAAATAAAACAGTATAGCCAGACATATTCGTAATCGACCTGTTAGCAGCCTTAGAGGATTTCGCCATCGACAAACATACAGGCATAATAAATATAGATGAAGTTGGTAATAATATAAAAGGCAGATGGCTATAAAGGACACAGTTAATTTGTTTAAGGTATTTGTTATTATTTGCCTCACGTAACAATAATTGTAAGGAAAATGATACACTAAAATAAGTGAGCAAGATTTAAGTTCTTTGAATAGAGATGGCTTTTCTTTTTGTTTTTCTACGTTACTTTCTATCTGTCTTTATTCTGTGTTTCTTTTCTTCTGTGTTTATTTTCTTTGTATTTTTCTTTCTTTCTTCACCCACTCTCTTTCTCTTTCTCTTTCTCTTTCTCTTCTTCTAAACGGTTCTTTGATTTTTGATGCTTCTATTTTTCTTCTTTTTTCCTCCTTTCCCATTAGC
>CAHIKZ030002319.1:80000-87500 GCA_903632075.3 Acanthosepion pharaonis | reverse complement strand
ACACTCCCTAACAGGGAGATAGTTTCCTTTTCAAGAGGCCCGGTCGATGAGAATGAATCAATACATTTTGGTGTAGTGTAAGTCAGTTATATGATTCCCTGTCATATCCGAGCACCTAGGGAGCTTACATTATTTACTTGGGCGTCCGTTAATCAATAGATTCATTCCTTGAATGACATCTTAAGCAGGAGTCATCTCTTTTGACTTCCGTCCAGGGACCAGTCATTGAGGCCCTGTTGAGACAATCGGTTGTTAAATTGATCCTGGTCATCTTGAATTTGAGCAAAATATTTTGTATTCATTATTGTAGACATACGTTTGGCCAACCACATTACACACAAGCACGTGCGCAGACACACAAATGAACTACATATATATATATATATATATATATATATATAAACACTCATGCACACCCGACCCACTAACCACACACACACACACACACACACACACATATATATATATATATATATATATATATATATGCACGTATATAGTTGAAAGCATTCTTTTGTATTTATATTTTACGTGAACATGGATGGCCACGCACACAAGGAAACTGTAAACACAATGACACACAAGGTAGAGCACATGATTTTAACTGAGCATATACCTACACACACAGGGACACATGCACTTCTGACACTCATTTATTGTTGTAACCTGGGGAAATTTAGTGAATGGAATAATCAAACGAAGTTTGGTAATGAACGATAATACTTAGGACAAGAACAACGCATATAAGATTCGCCAGCGGCGCGTAGAAGAAGTAGTCAACTACGAGAGGTGGGAAGTGAATTCCGCAATGCATCTTCAACTGCAGGATCTCTACTAACCGCCCCACGCAGTCAGATGTGGGACAAGGCCGAATTTAATGGAGGGTATCCGTGTCCGTAGGCTGGGCCAAAAATTCCCCTTACACACCTTATGAAACGAGGTAAAGTTGCTCTTTCACGAGACGAGACTCTACCCAACGAGATAGCCTCGTCTGGGGATACTCTCTGCCCGGAAGCTGAGAGTTTAACCAGCACAGCTGGAGACGAATCTCCAACTGCAGGATATCTACAAACCGCTCCACGCGGTCAGATGTGGCACAAGGCCGAATTTAATGTGGGGTATCCGAGCCCGTAAGCTCGACCAAAAATTTCCCGTAGACTCAGTAGGTCAGGTAGCTATTTCCTGGGACGAGACTCTGCCTTTCGACATAGCCTCGTATGGGGATCCAGAGGCAGAGAGTTTGACCAGCACATCTGGAGACGACTTTCCAACTACAGACCAACATACAGTATTTACTACTGTATTTATGTGAATGGGGACATACCCATTATTGTCTGTAGGTATGCTAGAACACTTATACTAACGAAAAACGAAATTACAAAATCACGGTTATTATTCATTTTGTTTTAAATTAAACGTAGAATATTTTATAAAAAAGTCACAAGTTAGAGGCTTCACGCTAAAATCGCATACGGTGAACGGAGAGATGTTAGGAATCGAAGTTTATGAAGATAATGAGGATAGATAAAGCTTGACCTTTGACATGAAAATGTTAAGGTTTTACCTGCAGGGGGGGTCAACGCAGGTGTCTGTAACATAAATAGCAGTTATTTTGAATACGTGGTTAATGGGGATGATTCGGCTCTGTGGAAGTAGCATAGCGTGTTTTAGCTGTAAAGATCTGAACTGGTAAAACTCAAGAAAGGAGCTTTTTTGAAAATAGTGAGACAATACAAACAGGCTTGCAATGTTGTGTCTGTAAGAAAGAGATGACAGACCGGAAAACGTATTTCTCCACAAGACCGCGTAAAAATATTTTGAAATCTCCCAAGACTTGAAAGCAATCATGGCATCTTTTGAGCTAATCTGACTTTTGTAAATGTTGTGGATTCCGAGATCAAATTCGGTCTCCAATGAATGACAAACGCAGGAATTAGATATAAGAAATAAAATGTATTTACACAATAATACAAAGAGTATTACTGTTAGTAAATCCAGGAACGCGATTAGTAGCAATAACATATAGATATATACAGTGTCGAAGTAGGGCTTCCTTAGAGTCTACGTGCTTGTAACTGACTTCTACAAGCGGTTACCTCACACTATTACTCTACCTCCAACTCAATCACCATCACTCAGTCTTCTTACTATCCCTACTCACTCTCTGACTGACTGTCTAATTCTGGGTATTTAACGGCAGCAGTCCAAGTAACACTCTGGTTGAGTCCACTTATATGAAAAAGGGGTGGACCCCATAACAGTAAAGGTAAAACAGATATTAAAGCTTGGTTACAGTCAATGATCACATATTCTGATTCATATTTGTAGATTTTTTTTGTGTTTTAAATAAAATTAGTCTAATGAAACATATAAAAAAAATTTAATCGGAAACTCGCAGGAAAATTAAACTGAAAATATTTCAAGAATTATGTGGGATCGTTAAAGACTCTGATAAAAAGAATACGATATTCACGCTCAGGAGGATACCAAAAAAGAGCTATACAAGTACAGAACGATGTGTACCTTTGTTTTATAGATTATGCAAAAACGTTTGATAAAGTATGTCACACGCAACAATTGGAACTGTTAGGTTAGGACAGGTCGATTTTAGAATCCTGGTATTGCACTCAATTTAAAAATCATGCCAGATAAATAAAACCACAAAATATATTTTTCCAAATCATTATCGTTTTTTAAGGAAACGGGTTTAAAAAATTAAGTTTAAGTTCAAAATCTTAGCGTTGGAATTTCATTCCAGTGATCAGTGAATGCCTTATAGCACAGCCTTTTAAAATATATAATTTACTGAAGCTTTCCAAGTTGTATATGGACAAAGTGCATGCAGATTATTACGAAATCATTGTACCATTAAATAAGACCTTCATTAACTTCAAAGGGAAATTACTCTGAACAATTTAGCTATATTATGATATAACCATAGTAGTTTTAGTGTGATTGGCCAAATTTCAAAATTTTCTCACTGGATTGCAGTGTCCAAAACCTCACTAGAATCTATTCATATCCTACATTTTGGCATTTGGAGCCTAAAATCAACAATTTACCCATCTCACCTGTATATTTAAGGATCAACAAACAATATATCTAAAAAAAAAAGCATATATTTACCCTGAAAGTATAAAATTACGTAAAAAATATCTGTAGCTGAAGCCATAAAATTGTGTACAAAATATTTAGATTTTGGTATTAAATAACCCATAGAGGTGTTGATATGCGACAAAAAAAGGCAAGCAAACCAAACATATACACAGTAGGACTGTTCGATTTTGGAATCGTGGTATTGCACTCAGTTTGAAAGATTTGACATGGGGTTTGACTTCAAACACCGACATTATAATAAAGTTCAAAAGTATTTATGTAGGCTTGTAGTTGACATGATAAATGAAAACTCAAAATAGATTTTTCCGAATCTTTACCGTATTTTTTTGTTGCTGAGGAAACGTGTTAAAAAGATTAAGTTTAGGTTCAAAATCTTAGCGTTGGAATTTCATTCCAGTGATCAGTGAAAGCCTTATAGCACAGCCTTTTAAAATATATAATTTATTGAAGCTTTACAAGTTGTATACGGACAAAGTGCATGCAGATTATTACGAAGTCATTGTGTCATTAAATATGACCTTCATTAACTTCAAAGGGAAATTAATCTGAACAGTTTATTTATATTATGATGTAATATGTACAGTAGTTTTAGTGGGATTTTCAAAGTCGAGCCTAGATGGGAATACCATGGCAGCTGGCATCTAATGTACTCTGAACAAGGCTGATAAGCTCAGTCACGATGACTTGCATCTTCGTGCTAGCACATCCATCAGCGTCTCCCCATGTAGTTCCGTCTAACCAAGGTATTCTATAGTTTTTATTTTGTTGCAGGAAAACAGACACGTGTATAAAAGTCTTGTATTGTCTCTTATTTAGAAAGTTTACCTTCAACTGTGTCTACGGCCACATAACGTTGAAATACCAATTCTGGTACGATTACCAGTTAAGCAACGTCAAGAAATGAAGATGGGTGACCACCTTATAAAATTTATAATTTACTGAAGATTTACAAATCGGATATGGACAAGATGCACATTATTACTAAATCATTGTATCATTAAATATGACCTTCATTTATTTCAAAAGGAAATTATGCTGGACAGTTTATCTATATTATGATGTAATATGTACAGTAGTTTTAGTGTGATTTTCAAAGTCGAGCCTAGATGGGAATACCATGGCAGCTGGCATCTAATGTACTCTGAACAAGGCTGGTAATCTCAGTCACGATGACTTGCGACTTTGTGCTAGCACAACCATCAGCAGCTCCCCAAGTATTTACGTGTACCAAAGGTATGCTATGGTTAAAATGCACAAGACACGCCACATGATGATCATACCAAGAAACCATTTGCAGAGACCCAGGTCTGGCCCACGACCGCGACAAATGGAGGATAATGGTTAGCAGCTCAGCAGGTCGGAGCCCCAGTTTTGGAGAAGGGAGTAAAGAAGAAGAAGAGGAAAGGAGTAGGAGGACGACGACGAAGGTGGAGAAGTACTAATTATGTTCCTGTATTAATACAGTCATAAACATAAACAAAGAAGAAGAAGAAGAAGAAGAAGAAGAAGAAGAAGAAGAAGAAGAAGCAGAAGAAGAAGAAGAAGAAATAATAATAATAATAATGTCTGGTACCATCGTTTACAGAAGAACATTGGTGTTGATGGAGTTTATTTGGAGAAAGGAAACTTGAAAAAATGCTTTTAATTCCATTTTTCCACCAACGTTTTGAAAGCTCCTATGTATATTAGGGTAGATCGATTTTGAAACCGTAGAGCTACAAAGGATAGGAAATTGTGGAGAGCCATGATCGCTGAAGAAGAAGAAGAAGATTGTGTAAATAATTGGCGGAACAGGGATTAGGAGAGATAGCAAAAAAGACAAACGTTGCTAAGAGCTACCAAGGACAGGACATTGTGGACAGCCAAGATCGGTGAAGTAGTACTGAGTGAATATAGCACATAGAAGAAGAAGAAGAAGAAGAAGAAGAAGAAGAAGAAGAAGAAGAAGAAGATTGTGTAAATGGTTGGCAGAACAGGGGTTAGGAGAGATAGCAAAAATGACAAATTTTACTAAGAGCTACTAAGGATAGGAAATTCCAAAAAGAAAGATCTTTCTGAAAGGACATGGTAGATAGCAGAGGAAGACTCAGACGTTAGATTAAATCTTTGTACATCTTCCTTGGATATATTGTTCTTTAGCATGCATAAAATCATAAAGATGGCGAATACCACCCTGTGGTACATTGCTTCATAGCTCTTTCATATTTCGATGTAATGCAGCGAGTGTCATGGCTATACTAACTGACCGAAAGAGACGATATCACAATCTATTTTTAATCATTTCTCTTCAAACAAGGTAATACTACCTAACGCCCTTTTTATAAATGAATGACAGGAGCAGAGAGGTGTGGAGAGTCATCATCGCCCACGCCCTGAAGTAACCTGTATAACCAGTTTTTGTGAGTGAGTAGAAAAGCGGCAACAAAGAGAGAAGGTAAAGACAAAATTGCTGCTTAGAGCTACAAGGGAGAGGAAGCTGTGGCGAAGCATGATCGCCCTAATACTGAATGAAGGCGACAAAAAAGAAGAAGGTGAATAAAACATCAGATATACATAGGTTGTAGCACGTTCCGCTGTTTCATACATCATCTAAGGTATCTTGGAATATTTCCCCACAACAGGCGATGAGGGGGTCACTGTTATATATGGATTATTGCTTTCGTAATATCTAGAGTCGTTACCGTTTATCACGGTTTTTTTGGGTTTTTTTTTTTTGGTCGGATTCTCAAGTGGTCATCTGTCACGAGAGACAGATTTTTTACCGACATATATCAGGAAACGGGACGTCATGAGAAAAACGGCGGGGAAACCTCAGAGGAAGCAGGAAAGTGATGGAGGTGAGATGGAAATGGAGACGTTTCCGCGCGCGGCAAAATTCCTTTTACACTCGGCCAGTAATTCATTAGAACGCGACTCTTAAAGTACGTCCTTCAAAACATCGGCATTTCAGTTCTTTGCAATGTCACTGTACCGAATAACCTCGCACAATTTAAAGGAAACGGGATACCTAATTATTATTATTATTATTATTATTATTATTATTATTACACCGGAAGTTCCTCCTCTAGATTCGATACCTTATTTTCAAACACATTCCCTTCCTTTTTTAATCATTCATGAATATATATATATATATATATATATATATATATATATATATATATATTACATGAATCATTCATACAAAAAATAAATATAAAGGTTAATGATTTAAATGGCGAGAATACATCGTCGCAAACAATTTCAATAAGATACATTAACCCCGAACCTGTATATGAATGATATGATCCCTGTTTATAAATTCCAATTTCATAAGGTCCTTTTAGTTTTTACAAGCTTTCGTCTGTTCCTACAGACATTCTCAGGTATGGAAATAGATCTGTTCTTGTTTTTTACTTTTCGGTAATAAGAGGACAGCGAAATAGGGATTAGTGTACCTTATTGAAATTGTTTGCGAAGATGTATTCTCGCCATTTAAATCATTAACCTCTATATTTGTTTTTTGTATGAATGATTCATGTAATTATAAATTGAACTGCACCTATAATCAAAATATATATATATATATATATATATATATATATATATATATATATATATAGAGAGAGAGAGAGAGAGAGAGAGAGAAAGATAGATAGATAGATAGATAGATAGATACAGTGAAAGAGAGTATGCGATGGATAAATTTTCGTCTAAATCAGGCAAAAATGAAAGTAACACTGACATCTCATTTTAACAAATATTTTTACCAAACTTGCACACAAATATCTTGAAGTACTGAAGAGAAAATATATTCACAATATACGCCATTGACATCGATCGCGGCCTCCAGTCGACTTCTGAATCTACAGCAACTCTCATTGTTTAACTTGGTGAATGCTGCCATAATCGTTGCCCTCAGTTCAATTCATTCTACGGTGTTACAAGGGGTTTTCATGGTCTCTGGCTCAACTACGCCCCACACATTATAATCAAGGGGATTGACATCTGGGGTGGGGCTACGTGGCCAAATGTAAGAGGTGATCTTGTCGCAGTGGGTTCTCTTGTTTGTGTGTCTTGGTGCAGGGTCCTCTTGCCAGACACAGGGTTTTTCAGCAGCCACCAACTTGACCCCAGGGCACTTGATGTAGGCCTCCGTGCTGAATATGAAACATGGGGGCATAACGTTGCCATTACTAGTGATCACTCCGAAAAGCATGGCATATCATCTAACTCTTTCCGAATACATTGTACTGTCCTCAGATTGACACCGAAACATTCTGAAATGTTCGTATTGAAACTTCCGGCACGAATGCCAAGCAGTATAGCATGCCATTTCCAAATTTTTGGCGGAGTGAATTGCATCATGGTACTTTTTTTCTCCCAGACAGTGCCCAACTGACC
>CAHIKZ030002319.1:60000-77500 GCA_903632075.3 Acanthosepion pharaonis | reverse complement strand
CTATATTTTATTAATAAAAAAAATTAACGGGGACTAACCTAATAATCCCAAGCATATCATAAAGGCACACCCCCAAGGTTTCCTGCCAGAATTCTTAACTTTGAAAATTAGTAAAGGAGTGGTTATCTTAATAAGGAAAATGCTCGTCTTAAAGCATATCAGATCTGAAAACATAGAGAAACATAATGTCTACTCAGATTTTATCTAAAATATCGTCTTTCTTTCTTAGATCGTCAGAAATATTTCGGTAGCTGGAACAAACATTGCGAATCGGAAATGAATGATGAAACACTTTTTTTCCGCTTTGAATCTAAATCTAAATTCGACGACCATGAGACTTGAGCTCTCAAAATGTGGGATTCCCAATATAACATGTTTAGCAGCAAAATTTTCCAAATCGTGTTACAGTATAAACTAAAACTAAACTAATTGATTTTCTGTTGTCCAGGTTTTCAGATAAGCCATCTTGATCCCATTTGTCGTAAGAATCAGTGAAAGACCCTTTGAGTTATTCAGCTAGAAAGAGAACAGTTTAAAATCATATTGTGTCAGCACCACTGTCTTCTAAAGTGATCAATGGTGAGAGGAAAAAGATCATTAATGCCTTCAGTAATGGTACCAACGTTCATACTCTGGCTTCTATCTTCAAAATCCATTCAAGAACCATCAAGAGAAAGGTGAATAATTTAAAAAAAATAAAGGGAATACGAGAGAGGAAAACTGGATCAGGAGGTAGCAACAGGAAGAGGGCATATATATATATATATATATATATATATATATATATATATTAAAGAGAAATGCCGCAAACGTTTTGGGTTGTAATGTGGATTTTTTTATTATGCTTTATTTTCCATAATTTTACTACCCGTGTTTCTGGTCTCGGGACCGTCTTCAGATAAAAGGCGGAGATTTCCACATATTATTAAAATTAATTATGTTGTTCAATGTTAAATATTCTCGATATGAGACATTCTCTGCTTTTGTGTTAGTAATCCGAATGTCTTTCTTGAATTGGCAATGAAGAGTTCTGCACGAAGGGTCATAAAACAATTAAGATTGGTCCAAGAGAAATGATGAATTACTTATCGGCATTTTATCTTTTAATGTTTTACTGACCTATCTATATATATAAATGTTATTTCGATCCTTACCTATGATTAATTAATGAACATATCAGTTTCGTTTTGATCGATTTCATCACGATTCTTCTGTTAAGCATGGAGAGTAAATATACATTCTTATTGCTCAAAGTAGAGTCCAATTATGTTATAAAACCTTGGAGAATTCCAGTAATATATATTTAATCATTTCTAAGATACAATGGTTCAAACTTTAATCTAAAAAAAAAAATAGACAATTTTGTTTTTTTACAAATTTTGGACATTTTTGCTGTTACATCCGGCAGATCATAAATTTCTGGCAACTCCAACACCCTCCTCGGCATTCTTGTTGATTTTGATATATGTGGTCATTTGGATGGTTTCGATTCTTTCTCAGATTTCCAGTTAATATCAGATATTCTTGCTGATTTTAGTGATGCTATCCTCTGGATGGTTCCAAGCCTTCGTCGGATTTCCAGCTAATATCAGACCTTTCTGGTGGACATTGCTCTTTGAACCAATGGGAACAACAACTCCTCAATTCTCCAGCACCCTCCTCAGTATTCTTGCTGATTTTATTAATGCTGTTGTCTGGATAGTTTCGATTTTTCGTCGGATTTGAAATTCATATCAGAACTCTATATTTCCATGCGGAGTATATGGCCTGTCTTTTGTTCTGCGCCAAATTCTTTGCAATAAACTCAATACTATGCGAAGAACACCGGGGTTCTTCTGAGTCGATGTACAGATAAAATGAAACAGTCAATAAACAAGGACAAAAGCAACCTGCAAAACTGGAGGTGTTGGAATTAAAAAGAAATCCTCGATTGTGTTGTCAAAATAATTTGCTGAAATTATGCACAAGAACGACACATGATTAAACTGCAAAAGGTTGATAAGCTATAAAAAAATTAAGGCTTTGATTAAACTGCAAAAGGTTGATAAGCCATAAAAAAATTTAAGGTCTTGATTAAACTGCAAAAGGTTGATAAGCCATAAAAAAATTAAGGCTTTGATTAAACTGCAAAAGGTTGATAAGCCATAAAAAATTTAAGGCTTTGATTAAACTGCAAAAGGTTGATAAGCCATAAAAAATTAAGGCTTTGATTAAACTGGAAAAGGTTGATAAGCCATAAAAAATTAAGGCTTTGATTAAACTGCAAAAGATTGATAAGCCATAAATCAAAAGGTTGATAAGTCTTAAAAAAACTCAATCAATCAAACCATTGGTGACCTCCACTCAAGCAGTTTCTTCACACAAATGCTTACTTTGTAGAACTGACTCCCTAGAGGGTACTTTCCCGAGTACTACAATCTTAACCTCTTCAAGTCTAGAGTCAGAAGTTAACTACCCACATATTCTTATAAACTGTGCTTCTTACATCTTGTTTTGTGGAGCCGACTCCCAAGAGGATGCTTTCCTAACCACTACAATCTTAACCTCTTCAAGTCTAGGGTCAAACATTATCTTTCCCACATATCCTCATAAACTGTGCTTCTTACCTCTTACTTTGTGGAACAGACTCCCAAGAGAGTGCTTTCCTGACCCCGACAATCTTAACCTCTTCAAGTATTCTTTCATCCCAAGCAAGACGTGTATGCCACTAGTACAGAGGCTAAGACTAGGGAGGATTGAGGAAAGGCATTAAATAAACAAGATCTAAGGACATGGCGATTGATATTGCATTTAATTTTTTTGAAGATTTTATTCATCAGGGAAGCAAGGAAACGGGGAGTTTCACGAGTAAGAAGTGCGAGAAAAGAAACTGTTGGTTTAAAAGTGGCGGTTGCATTTAACTATTTCAAAGTAACAGGGTGGGACCTAGATGCCAATTTAGCCGTATGCTTAAATTCATATAACCAGGGTACCAGGGGTGGGGGAGGAAAGCTCGTCAGAGCAGTAGCTATGAAAATATTTGTTTCTCTAGGATGGTTAAATGAAAGTACCTTTCTTTTCGAGGCGTTAGGATTTACAAGCAATTTCTTGCGTCAGTTAACAACTCATTGGAGGTCCTTTTCAAACTGTGCTCCTTACTCTGAAATTCTCTACCTCAAGTGGCTCTCAGGCCTTATACAGGATGAACAACATTGTAAAACAGAAAAAAAAAGATTTAGAAAAAGCAGCAAAAACAAAGGTACGCCAAATCCAACAAAGATCGGCTCCAACGGTCAGATGTTCCATGTAAGAATCAGTCTTGAAAGGAAGTAAGACCCTAGACAGAAAGTATATAGCATTTATAATCAAATACTTTGAAAACGAAAGATCGAATAGAGTTCTAGACAGTGGCGTAGTGGACATTTGCGTCCCGGACAAATGCGCGCCAGACAATTACCTCTCTGGACATTTGCGCCTCTAGACAAAAGCGTTCCTGGATAATTGCGTACCTCAAATAGTTTTATGAAGCTTTTAAAAGCAATTACCATAAATTATGAAAACAGCATAGGCAGTAATCATAATTTTTTAAAAAGGGAATAAGAGAAATAAAAAAATTAAAAGTTTATTTTTGTTTAAAATATAATAACAGATTAACAGTGATGCAAAACCCCTCAATTCGTGGTCAGTATGTTTTTGTTTCATCGGCGTTTTTCTTATGACAGAATTAGCTGTAATTTTCCTCGTCCACAAATATTTTTCCACCAGTGTTTGATTTTCGGAACTTAAGCATGGCTGCCAAATAAAAATAAAATCTATAAAATCCAGAACCTATGAGATGTTTGTGGTACGCACTGCTAGAGTGAACTGAAACTGTTAGATTAATTTTCGCTTGCTCTCATTTTTTTTTATTTATCGTAACTACGTTTCTCCTTGTTTAGAGTAATTAAAGGTACTGGTGCGCAAATTTCTATATTAAACAACTCTTTAAAAAAAAAAGAAAAAAAATGGTAACTTCAAAAATTATCAGGGGTGAGCAATTATCTGAAGAAGATTAAGAAGAGAATTACTAGTTGAGGACAATAGCGACGAGAAGACAGTGGAAGAAAAGGAGAAGAAATGAAGTAAGGCAAGAAGAAGAAGAAGAAGAAGAGGAAGAAGATAAAAAAAGACGAAGAGTTATTGTATGAGGAACAATAATAAGGAGGTGGAAGAGAAGGCGAGGAAGGGAAGGAAGGAACAGTCGAGTAGAGAAAGAAGGAGTAGAGAGGGAAGGAGAAGGAGATAAAGAAGAAGAAGAAAAAGAATATAGAGTTACAATAACAATAATAAAACGAAGCAGATGGAAGAGAATGAAGGAAATGGCATGTCGGGAAAGAAGAAGAAGAAGAAGAAAGTGACTGGATGAAGAACAATAATAATAAGAAGGTTCGAAAGAAAGAAGAAGAAAAAAGGAAGGGACAAGTTAGAAGAAGAAGAAGAAGAAGAAGAAGAAGAAAGGTTTCTTGCGATGGGAAAAAAAAAAAGATTAACGTAAAAGAAGGAAAAACAGACTGACAAAAAATAATTGATATAATGAAATGGCTAACAAGAATGAGAAACGGTCAAGTTCAAAGCAAGACTTTAGAACATAAAGAAGAAAGAATGAATGAAAGAGATAATGAGAGAGTATGATAAAGACTGGCAGAGGAAGTGGTAAAGACAGCCACTAATAGTAAAGCGGAAAAGAAAGAAAGAAAATTTTTCTTTTCAAAAAAAGAAGGAAAAAAAAAAGAATGAGAGAGTACGATAAAAAAATGGTTCTGGAAGTTTGGTAAAGATGATCTGTAGTAGGAAAGGGAAAAGAAAATAAAGAAAGAAAAGAAGAAAAGAAGAAAAGAAAGAAAGAAAAATAGAAAGAGTGCGATAAAAACTGGTAGCGGAAGCGGTAAAGATGGTCTGTAGTAGGAAAGGGGAAAAGAAAGAAAGAAGAGGAACAGAATAATGTTGAGAAATTTTAAGAGTGTGCGAAAAAGAGTGGAAGAAAAAATGGTAATAAATGAAGAGAGACCAAATGAAAGACGTATTTGTTTAAGGACGCAAATGTCCAGAGAAGCATTTATCAGGGGCGCAAATATCAAGTAACACAACTGTCCGTCTACCATCGATTACGTGCCGACGTTAGGTAGGGTTATAAAATACTGATTTTTACATTGATCAGTTGATTGTGCTCAGACTAAACTTTTTTTGTGGTTATTTTAAACATTTTATGCATTGGCAAATAATGTTTTAAGTGTTTTAGGCGATTTTAGTTATAGCCGGAATTTAAAAAAATATGCGGTTTGAACGGAGGAGTTTGTCATTTTTTGTATGTCATTTCGATTGTAGTTTCTTCGTTTTGGTTATGAGCCAAGGGCAGTGAAGGCCGGAGGAGATTATTATTTCGAGGAGCAAACAGAATAAAGGAAGGAGAGTTCCGGGGGTAAATTGGTTTAATAAAGATGCGTGCTAAACTCTGGGGGCTTTAGCTAATCTGCAGCTGCGGAAGAAGAAGAAGAAGAAGAAGAAGAAGAAGAAGAAGAAGAAGAAGAATCAAATTACTAGAGGAGGACAATAGCAACGAGAAGACGACAGTGGAAGAAAAGGAGAAGAATTGAAGGAAGGCACGAAGAAGAAGAAGAAGAAGAAGAAGAAGAAGAAGAAGAAGAAGAAGAGTTATTGTATGAGGAACAATAATAAGGAGGTGGAAGAGAAGGCGAGGAAGAGAAGGAAGGAACAGTCGAGTAGAGAAAGAAGGGGCAGAGAGGGAAGGAGAAGGAGAAAAAGAAGAAGAAGAAAAAGAATAGAGAGTTACAATAACAATAATAAAACGAAGTAGATGGAAGAGAATGAAGGAAATGGCATGTCGGGAAAGAAGAAGAAGAAGAAGAAGAAGAAGAAGAAGAAGAAGAAGAAGAAGAAGAAGAAGAAGAAGAAAGTGACTGGATGAAGAACAATAATAATAAGAAGGTGAAAGAGAAGGCGAAGAAGAGACGGAAGGAAGGGACAAGTAGAGAAAGAAGAAGAAGAAGAAGAAGAAGAAGAAGAAGAAGAAGAAGAAGAAGAAGAAGAAGAAAGGTAGGTGCGATGGGAAAAAAAAGATTAACGAAAAGGAAGGAAAAACAGACTGACAAAAATAATTGATATAATGAAATGGCTAACAAGAATGAGAAACGGCCACGTTCAAAGCAAGACTTTAGAACATAAAGAAGAAAGAATGAATGAAAGAGATAATGAGAGAGTATGATAAAGACTGGCAGAGGAAGTGGTAAAGACAGCCACTAATAGTAAAGCGGAAAAGAAAGAAAGAAAGAAAAAAGAAAGAATGAATGAATGAATGAATGAATGAATGAGAGAGTACGATAAAAACTGGTAGCGAAAGGGGTAAAGATGGTCTGTATTAGTAAAGGGAAAAAGAAAGTAAGAAAGAAAGAAAGAAAGAAAGAAAGAAAGAAAGAAAAAAAGAAAGAAAGAAAGAAAGAAAGAAAGAAAGAAAGAAAGAAAGAGTACGATAAAAACTGGTAGCGGAAGCGGTAAAGATGATCTGTAGTAGTAAAGGGGAAAAGAAAGAAAGAAAGAAAGAAAGAAAGAAAGAAAGAAAGAAAGAAAGAAAGAATGAGAGAGTACGATAAAAACTGGTAGCGGTTAAGATGGTCTGTAGTAGTAAAGGGGAAAAGAAAGAAAAAATCTCTCTTGAAAGAAAGAAAGAAAGAAAGAAAAACTGGTAGCATGGAGAAAAGAAAAAAAAAGGAACAGAATAATGTTGAAAAGAAATTGTAAGACTTTGTTTTAAAAAAAGATTGGAAGGAAAATGATAATAAATGAAAACAGACCAAATGAAAGAACAAGAAAAACGCATTTTTCCAGAGAAAAAAGATCAATAAATAAAAGTGAATAAAGAAATATAACCCCACCCCTACCAAAAAAAACAAAAAACAAAAAAAAAAAAACAGGGATGACAAAAAAGAAAACAAAAATGGAGAGTATGGTTCTGGGAAGAATTAAAAGAATTAATGACAGGAAAGGAAAATATATCGTCAGGAGTTATCAGAAGCGAAGAATTCTATGAACCTAAAGAGAAAACCCAAGAACAAGCGTTTTTCCTCCGGTTACAAACCGAATGAAATTCAGGAGATGAGGACTTCATTTTGTGACATGAAATTGTCATGATTTCAGAAAATCAAGTGGAGTGTATCGCTTCCAGGTAAATCGGATCATGTCGGAAGACAAGAGAAGCCAAAGGCCCGGTGTCATTCGTGTGACAAGATCAAATCAACAGCGTCGTTAACAAAAAGGCTTTTCGCATTTGTCATTAGGTCTTTTTAAAGCAATTTCTTGTTGTCGCTACTGTCAGTGTTGTCGTTATTCGAGATAGTTTGACCCCCTTTTTTTTAATGAAAAGGAAAAGGAATTGGGTAGAAAGTTTCAGCGCTTTGACCCGTTTCATCCGTTCATTTCCGTCCTTTGTCGGAAGTCGCTTGTTCCCCGAGTCAAGATGAGGTCAAGGCTTACCGGCAGCCCTTAGGTGACGTCAAATAAAACATCCATAATAGCTACCGTCAGCCATGAAAACTCGTCTGCTATTTCAACCAATAAGATTTATTAGAGTGTATCAAAAATTTTTCTTCTCGTATTTTTTATTTTTTTTTTATCAAACCTTTCCAGCAAAGCTCAGTTCCTGGACACCGCTAAACAATAACTCTGAATTCAGTATGTCATTAATTATATTATTATATATTGGAGTGGATCAGAAGTATTTTCGTTTTTTATTTAAAAGCTAATTTCCTGTACGTATTTAAATGTCTATGACGTCATATTATTATTATTATTTTTTGTGTAGGTTCATAAAATTGTTACAGATCCTATCTCCATAACAGGTTCTGCGTGGTATTATTATTATTATTATTATCATTATCATTATTATTATTATTATTATTTTCATTTCCTTTGATTTCTGGCGTTTACACATTTCTTTCCGGGTCCCGCCCAGGGACCTAAGGTTAGAAATAGCGTCATGACACTTTCCACTGCCAAAAAAAAAAAAAAAAAAAGAATTAAATTACATAGATAAAGCCCTTCGTAAGGTGTGGGCTGTACTTGTCAGAACAATTTTTGTATCTCTTTGAGGCATGGACTTCAGGAATCCCTTCAATTAGTCTACTACAATCTTTTCCAACCAGTCCTAGGGCTCCAACTACAACAGGGATTGTTGATGTTCTCATATGCCACATTTTCGAGATTTCTATTTCAAGGTCCTTGTATTTTGACAACTTTTTGAATATCTTCAAAGATACATTGCAGTCAGCAGGGACTGCCATATCAATAAAGAGGCACCGTTTTTGTTTGTGGTCTTTAATAACAATATCCGGGCTAGTTGGCCTTGATTGTTCTGTCAGTGTGTATTGTGTAGTCCCATAGAATTGTAACAGGTCCCATCTCCGTAACCGGGTCTGGGTGGTGTTCATACCAGTTTCTTTCAGTTTCCTTCCCGTAGAAGTTGCAGATTTTCCAGTGCAGATATTGGCCCACTATCATTATTATTATTATTATTATTATTATTATTATTATTATTATTTCCTTTGATATCTGGCGTTTACACATTTCTTTCCGGGTCCCGTCCAGGGAACTAAGGTTAGAAATTGTATTATGGCACTTTCCACTAAAAAAAAAAAAAAAAAAAAATTACATAGATAAAGCCCTTCGTAAAGTGTTGGCTGTACTTGTATTTGTATCTGTTTGACGCATGGACTTCCAGGAATCCCTTCAATTAGTCTATTGGAATCTTTTCAAACAAAAATCTTAGGGCTCCAACTACAACAGGAATTGTTGATGTTCCCATGTGCCACATTTTTTATTATTTCTATTTCAAGGTCCTTGTATTTTGACATCTTTTGCATATCTTCAAATATATTTTGCAGTCTGCAGTGACTGCCATATCAATAAAAGGCACTTTTTTGTTTGTGGTCTTTAATAACAATGTCTGAGTGGTTGGCTTTGATTGTTATTATTATTATTATTATTATTGTTATTTCTGTATGTTATGTTTCCTGCTTTGTATCCTGTAGAGCCGGGTCTAAACAATGGTCCTTAGGCCCTATAAGAGAATTGTCATTTAACTGATAGCACTTATCTTAGTATATGAGATGTTCCTAGTCGGACGATGGTCTGGACAACTTTTATGTTGATGTTACCTAGGACACGGTTAGTAAAATTATCGATTCCTTTTCTCACGAAGCCCAGTGCTCCGATTACTATTGGTACAGTCTCATCATAATCATCATCATTATTATTATTATTTGTGTATGTTCCGTTTCCTGTTTTGTATCCTGTAGAGCCGCGTCCAAACTATGATTCTTCGGCCTTATAGGAGAATTGTCATTTAATTGATAACACTATTCTTAGTATATGGGATGTTCCTGGTAGGGCGATCCTCTGGGCAACTTGTATGTTGATATTACCCAGCGAACTGTTAGTAAAATTGTCCACTCCTTTTTCTCACGAGTCCCTGTACTCCGATTACTATTGGTACATTCGCAGTCTTGTATTTGGTCAATTTGTCGATAATTCTCTTAGAAGTGTTTCTCTCAGATGGTACTGCTATGTAAATAAGCATACACTTCCTGAATTTTTTATCTTTTATAATAATATCAGTTCTGTTGGCTTTTACTTCCCTGTTAGCTTGAACTGTGTCTGGTTGGTCCTCATGCCATCTCTCAGTAGTTTCGATTTTGTACTTCTTGCATGTCTTCTAATACGCGTATGTCTCTAACTTGTTATATCTTTAAGTAGGCACGGTGGATTAATGAATAACGGAGCGGATTGAGAAATCAGAGAGACGAGTTCGAATTCCAGGATATCCATTACATTCACTTACGTGCTAATAATCTTGGGGGAATGTATGAATCCTCTTCGTCTTCCCCCAGCTATGGTTAAATAGCAGGACATACCGAGTACTCTAGCCTTGGATGGCGACTGGTCTACCATAGAAAGCTCTCTAGCCTTGGAGGGTGACTGGTCTACTGCAGAAAGTTCTCTAGCCTTGGAGGGCGACTGATCTACCGCAGAAAGTTCTCTAGTCTTGGATGGCGACTGGTCTACCGCAGAAAGTTCTCTAGCCTCGCAGAAAGCTCTCTAGCATAGGATGGCGACTGGTCTACCGCAGAAAGAAATGGCAACCTACTGGTGGAAAAAATCTGTCTCGTCAGTCATGTATCGAAAAGATATATGATCGCTTAAGCATGTATTACGCATGGCACATAACTGACTGACTGTGAGTATATTTTTTGCTAGTTCCGAACATTTCGAGATAATATGGTCGACAGTTTTATCATGTCTTCTTCAGATCCTGCATTTTGGGTTAGTTTATTATTATTATTATTTCTTTTGATTCCTGTTTTATACTTATTCCTGTTTCTCTCAGATGCTACTGCTATGTCAATAAACATACAATTCCTGAATTTGTTGCCTGTTATGATAATATTAGGTCTTTTGGCTTTTCTTTCCTTGTCAGTTTGAATTTGCATGTCCCAGAGGATAGGTAAATCGTTATTTTGGGTAACATTGTCTGGTTGGTGGTCATAACATCTCTCATTCTTCTTCTTCTTCTTCTTCTTCTTCTTCTTCTTCTTCTTATTATTATTATTATTATTATTATTATTAACATCCCTTATTATTATTATTATTATTTTAATTTTACTCTTGTTATTATCATTATTACCAGTCATTATTATCATTAATACTAATATCCCCCTTAAGATTTATTATTATTATTATTATTAACATCCCTTTTATTATTATTATTTTAATATTACTCTTGTCATTATCATTATTACCAAATCATCATTATCATTAATATTAATATCCCTTATTATTATTATTACTATTTTATTATTATTATTATTAACATCCCTTATTATTATTATTATTATTTTTTATTTTTATTTTGTTATTATCATTATTACCAGTCATTATTATCATTAATACTAATATCCCTATTATTATTATTTTATTATTATCATTCGTTTTATCAATATTATTATTATTATTATTATTAACATCCCTTATTATTATTATTATTATTATTATTATAATATTACTCTTGTCATTATCATTATTAACAGTCATCATTATCATTAATATTAATATCCCTTTTTTAAATTATTACTATTTTATCATTATTATTATTATTAACATCCCTTATTATTATTATTATTATTATTATTTTAATTTTAATCTTGTTATTATCATTATTACCAGTCATTATTATCATTATCATTAATATTAATATCCCTATTATTATTATTTATTATTATCATTCGTTTTTATCAATATTATTATTATTATTATTATTATTTAACATCACTTATTATTATTATTATTATTATTATAATATTACTCTTGTCATTATCATTATTACCAGTCATCATTATCATTAATATTAATATCCATATTATTATTATTACTATTTTTATTATTATTATTATTATTATTATTATTATTATTATTATATTACAGTAATTACCGCCAAAGAAAAGTGATACATAACGTCAATATTATTATTATTACTAGAATAATTTTTACATCAAAATATCCTTTGATCTTTCCTCTTTATAATATCATAAAGATTTTGACGATAAAACTTTGTTTTCATAAGCTTTAGGGCGTTTTTCCAATCATGTATGCTGATGTTTTAGCGAATCTGTGGAGGTACCTATATTACAGTTTAAGAAATGCATTTTTCGTTTTTAAAGATCTTCATTCCAAATCTTTATTCATATACTTACCATATTTTCTGGCTTACAAGACGCTGCGGCTTGGAAGACGCACCCTAATATTGAAAAGAATTTTCTAAGAAAAAATAATTCATTTTTATACAACAACACATTCACCATGCGTCAGTCATATACTGGCGCCACGTATTGTTTACATTAATCAATCGTCTGATTTTATTTGTATGGCAATGACATACTAGTCAAGAGCAGAAAGATTCCCGCCGCTGCTAGAAAACAGAACATATTTAAGATTGTGGCTCGGCTCCAGGAAGGTTTATATTTTTGGAAATACTTGTAACAGCTAAGTACTGAGTTAGATAGACAGCTAACGTTTAATGACTCAGCTTACAAATCTACGTCCCTATCAGTCAAGCGAATTTTGGCTGCACAAATTACATTCGTCTTTGGGTAAGACGCAATATTTTTATTTTTCAGGGTATTTTTTTAGGGAAAAGTACTTCTTGTAAGCCGGAAAATACAGTATTTAAAGATAGATTTTCTATATTATTATTATTATTATTATTATTATTATTATATTTCCATTTCAGCTATGGTCACACGACCTATCAAGTCTGAGGGGAGATCTAAGGCAGGTTGCGGTGTGTTGTTATTGCTAAATTTCATGATTTGTTTTTCCAACTTTCATAGTATTACTAACGTTACGTGGACAAAGTTCTTCTTAGTGTGTGGACTGTACTTATCAAGGCATTTTTTTTGTATTTCTCTTAAGTTGGGGTTTCCATGGAATTTTTTCAATGTGTTGTTTTGTTCCTTTTTATCATTCCAAGAGCACCTATTATGACTTGTACTATTCTTGTTTTCAATTTACACATTTCTTCTATTTCGATTTCCAGGTCCTCGATAGTTTGTCAAATTCTTTGGTTGTCCGCTGGGCAAGCCATACCAAATAGTAGGTAATTTTCTTTCCCTTTCGGTTATTATATTCTTTGATTTCTGTTATATCCACATTTCCATCCGGATGCCAACCAGAGATCTACGTTCAGAAATGGCTTCGTGACATTTTCCACTGATCATTTTTGTAAAAAAAAACAAACAAAGATCAACGCATTTTACATAGATGAAGCCGTTCGTAATGCGTGAGCTGTACTCGTGAGTAACATTTTTTTTTTATTTCTTTAAGGCATGGACTTCCAGGAATCCCTTCAATGAATCTACTGGAATCTTTTCCAATATCAGATATTTGTTTGCAAAATTATTCTTGGTCAGGCTGAGAATGTCTTAGTAACCGCTCATATTAACAGCACGAGAACAGAGTACCAATGATTTGAGATTGTCTTCTGTTATTATTATTATTATTATTATTATATTTCGATTTCAGCTATAGTCACACTACCTACCAAGTCTATACGAAGACCTAAAGCAGTTAGTGTTGGGTTGTTATTGCTACATTTGTTTTTCCAACTTTCCTAACATCACTAGCGTTACATGGACAGTTCTTCTAAGTGTGTGGAATGTACTTATCAAGAAAATCTTTTGTATTTCTCCTAAGCTTTGGTTTCCAGTGATTTTTTTTTCAATGTGTTGTTGGGTTCCTTTTTTATCATTCCAAGCGCACCTACTATGATTGGTACTATACTTCTTTTCAATTTCCACATTTTTTTTCCATTTCCCTTTCCAAGTCTCTTTACTTCGACAGTTTTTCAAATTATTTGTTTCCTATGTTACAGTCCGCTAGACAAACCATATCAATTAGTAGGCAAGGTTTTTTTTTATTTTCGGTTTTTGAAAATTATGTCCAGCCTCTTTGCTTTAATCTTCTTGTCTGTAAAGATGGCGTAATCCCAGAGAATTGTAATGTCTTCTATTTCTTTAACTGGTACTGGGTGATGTTCATATCATTGTTTATTAACAACTTGTCCAGTGTAAATATTGCTTCACTATATCGTGACGATTTTTATATTCATCTGAGATTAGATGGTCTATGGATTCCTGGCATTTGTCCCAGAACCAGAATTTTTGATACAGACTATAATATGTGATATTTGCCTAAAAGTTCCTCGTGAAAAGACTCTAGTCTTGCGCTGCAAGAATATAGCCTTCCGTTTCAGCCTTTAATCCAGCTTTCCGTTCCAGCCTTTAATCCAGCCTTCCGTTTCAGCCTTTAATCCAGCCTTCCGTTTCAGCCTTCAATCCAGCTTTCCGTTTCAGCCTTTAATCCAGCCTTCCGTTTCAGCCTTTAATCCAGCCTTCCGTTCCAGCCTTCAATCCAGCTTTCCGTTCCAGCCTTTAATCCAGCCTTCCGTTTCAGCTTTTAATCCAGCCTTCCGTTCCAGCCTTTAATCCAGCTTTCCGTTTTAGCCTTTAATCCAGCTTTCCGTTCCAGCCTTTAATCCAGCCTTCCGTTTCAGCCTTTAATCCAGCTTTCCGTTCCAGCCTTTAATCCAGCCTTCCGTTTCAGCCTTCAATCCAGCTTTCCGTTTCAGCCTTTTAAATCAGCCTTCCGTTTCAATTTAATCCAGCCTTCCGTTCCAGTTCAATCCAGCTTTCCGTTCCAGCCTTTAATCCAGCCTTCCGTTTCAGCTTTTAATCCAGCCTTCCTTTCCAGCCTTTTAATCCAGCTTTTGTTTTAGCCTTTTTCATCCAGCTTTCCGTTCCAGCCTTTAATCCAGCCTTCCGTTTCAGCCTTTAATCCAGCTTTCCGTTCCAGCCTTTAATCCAGCCTTCCGTTTCAGCCTTCAATCCAGCTTTCCGTTTCAGCCTTTAATCCAGCCTTCCGTTTCAGCCTTTAATCCAGCTTTCCGTTTCAGCCTTTAATCCATCCTTCCGTTTCAGCCTTTAATCGATGAGTGTTAACATTATCAATAAGGACGTTCTGGATTTTTTTAAGCATTCAACCACAAGCAAGGCGGGTAGCCACTAAAACGCAAAGAGTTACAGAGAGTTGGAGCGAGAACAAAGAGGAGTGATAGAGGAAAGGATGAAAAGAAGGTTAGGCGATAGATCAAGGAATCTGGAGACGTCGATTGACTTGACATTTGAATAGTTGGAGATTATAGCTATCAGGAAAACAAGAAATGGGGAGGAAGTTCCACAGGTGAGAAATGCGAGATATAAAGCTATTGAAGTAGAAGAGACGGCTATATTTAACAGTTCCATCAGTGAAAGAATGAGAGCGAGATGCCAGCCTAGTTGAACGCTTAAATTCATGAAGTCTGGGAACCAACGAAATCAGCTCATCGGAGCAGTTACCGTGAAAGGGGGGCAACGGCACGTCTCGGAGAGAGCGGCTGTAGACATTGGCCGGAACAGAAGTTTGTCTTGCCTGTGTTGTTCCATCTGTTCAAGAGCTTTATCCTTGGCTTTCTTTTTCACAATTTTTGGTTCTCTTTTGGATTTCTGCAGACCCTAAAGCCAAATCTCGTTTGTATTGACAACCTTCTTTCATGATTGAATATTTCTTCTTTCTATTTTCGTGTTGTTTGGCTACTTGTATCATCCAGTTCTTTGTTGTTTCCATGTATGTTGGTAAGCCAACAGTTGCTGTCTTGTATGACTATTCTAGCTGAATAAAAACTTTTCCACCTTCTTTACGGGGCATGTTTTATTAAAGTTGAGAGAACATTTACTGCGATTAAGCATTTTATTTAATTGTTCTTGTGCTCAAACAAGTGTTTTCATTTTTGGACACAGAGTGTGTAGAAACTGTCCAAATGTTCTATACGTTTAGCCATTATCAAGGTTGATATTATTTTTGCGTTTCACTTGGGTGTATGTGTTGTGTTTTATGTTTTTAGAATAATAGGGAGGTTTTGTTTTCCGAACACGGTTAGCACATTATGTCCGTGTTCGTATTTAATATTATTAAGTGTTGGCTTTTTCTCTTTTATTACTAAGGCTTCTGTTATTTTAAATCTCTTTTACATGTGTATGAGGTTACGTTTGTATTTTCTACTAGTATGTTTCGGATGGAGTCTGGTAAGTTTGTGAGTGTGTTTAAATGGATTCTAGTAGAGCTGTTGTCAGATAGAAGTATATATATATATATATATATATAATTATTTATTTAAAAAAATTTATAACATAAATATGTTATAAAATCACTACAAAAATAGCCATTTTGTTTCAACACACTCGGTGTCTTATCAAGTGATGATGTTGAGTGTAAAATAAATGGTTTTAAAAGTTCCAAATTAATAATCCTTTTTTTAAATAAATAATTATATCTGCTCTACTTTGTATTGAGCACTCTTTTAAGAATAGTAATTGTTGGTGATTGGAATCCATTCCATATACACCAATCATATACTTATATATATATATATATATATATATATATATATATATATATATATATATATATATATTATTGAGGGTAACGGACAAGTTATTGCAATTGAGCTGCTTATGATTTATTTTTTTTAAATTAAAGAAGTTTCTTTCCTATATATAGAGTGCGTAAAAACTCCCTACACTCTATGCCCAGAAGAGAAGATGCTTGAAGATATGCATGAAAAAATTAATGAAAACCTTAATCACGGTGTCTAGTTAGTTGTCTTCTTTGAAACATGAATAAAGTAGGTTTTTTGTTCGAACACACACACGCACTTTCACTCTCACAGACACACATATATACTTTATATATAAATATTTAAGTAAATGCTCTGTTTATAATAGACAGTATCAACAACATTTATCGGCCTGAATGTCCGAGAAATTTTATAGAGAATATATTTTTCTAAATTGTATCCTATACAAAACCGTCATATAGCCTGACGTGCTATACCTTTTAGCTACAGGGGAAGCGACTGCTAAAAGTAACTGTAACCCCAGGTTCTCAGACATTCAGGCCAGTAAATGTTGCCAATACTGTTTATTATAAACAGAGCACTTAAAATAACTTATAAACATTATATATATATATATATATATATATATATATATATATATATATATATATATATAATATATAAATATATTTGATATATATATAATGTGTGTGTGTGTGTGTGTGTGTCGTTAAAATACATTCATATATATATATATATGTGTGTATATATATTCATATATATATATTTATATGTGCGTGTTTAAAACCTGTGTTATGTGTGTGTGTGACAAAAGAATTATAATTTATTTTTTATCAAAATAGGAATTCTTGTATATATATATAATATATATATATATATATATATATATATATATATATATACAGTAACGTCAAAAAACTAATGGACAAAATTTTAAAACCTAATATTTGTTAAAAATAACAACTGTTTCAAAAGCTGAAATTTTGACAACTGGTAGTCGTTATCATCCATGATAACATACTAAAATTTGAATCATTTGCAAAGGATAGAAAAATTTGTTTAATTATAACAATTATTTATTTATTTTCAAAATAGGATCGTCCAAAAAAAGCAAGAAAGGGACAAAACTGACAAAACCATAAACGGCAAAAAAACAATAAAAAATACATGTACACTACTGTATATATATATATTTATATATATATATATATATATATATATATATATATATATATCAGTGGAAAATCTTAGGAAGTGAAAAATTCACCGAGTGAGGAAGTTAGCAGTCTCTTTTGTAGTCGAAGATGATGTTTTAGGTCTGAAGGTTGCGTTCAAACATGAAACAGACTGTCGCAAATAATTGTTATAATTCTTTTTCTATCCTGATTCAAATTTAGGTAAAAACTTGTTGGACTACCCAGACGTCTGTTAACATATTTATAACTATATTTTATATAAATATATCCA
>CAHIKZ030002319.1:27500-57500 GCA_903632075.3 Acanthosepion pharaonis | reverse complement strand
TTATTTTATTATTATTATTTTATTATTATTATCATTCGTTTTTATCAATATTATTATTATTATTATTTTATTATTATTATTTTATTATTATTATTTTATTATTAATCATTCATTTTATCAATTTATATCAGATCGTCATTAATGTGCCAATATATTGCTACACATTTAAATTAATAATAATAATGTATAAAATTATTATCAATTATATGAAAATATTTTATTATTATTATTATTATTGTTGTTGTTATTGCTGTTGTTGCTGTTGTCGTTTTTAAAATATTTGAAAAATAAATAGTAAAACAAAATTGACTAGTAGTAAAAACGAGACAAAATAACGTTATAACTGGTAACGCTTTTTCAACAAAATTGAAATTACGTTACTTTGGAATTAATACATAAGAAAATGTAAAGGAATAAAATTCACACCAAATATTATTAAAAGAATCTTTGAATATAAAATAATAGGTAAAGAAATCGGCGATAATGAGCCACTAGTCAAAAATAAACAAAATAAACATTACAAAAATGATTTCCTGCAGTTCTAAAATTACGACCACTTTCGCAAAAAATAACAACAGAAAAAAATGTTACGCTTAAATGTAAATAGATTAGAATTATCCATGTCACTATAATTAATTAATTAATTAATTAATTAATTTAACAAATACAATACATTAAATGCTCTTAATATATTTAACTCTTAGCGAGATATCCTAAAGCTGGCTGAAAAATGTTTTGAAATAAAAAGAAAAAAGAAAAATCCTTGTATGCCACGAATTATTGATAAACAAATATGAACAAAATATTATAAAAATATGTATATTAAATACTGTAAATAAATAATAACTTTACAAATATTGGAATATAATATAATAAAAAAAATTAAAAATAAAAAATAATGGATTATTAAAAAAAAAAAACAAAGAATTTTTTTAAAAAACATTGCTTTCTTTCAGCCATTAAAAAAAAAAAAAAAAAAAGAAACAAAATAAAAGAAACCAAAAAAAAAAAAAAAAATTGCGTTTACTCCGACATCAGCGTTCATATATCAATTAATTATATAGATTTTTATTATAAATAAAAAGTAATAATTAGTATACATATATATATATATATATATATATATATATATATATATATTTATATAATTTATATTTATATATAAATGTATCTATTTCAATTTTATATGAATTTTTTATTTATGTCTATGTATTATATATTTTTATATTTATATATATATATAATATTATTGTATATATATATATGGGAGAATATTTTTTATTAATTTCTATGTATCAAAAAAATATTAAGCAAATGAATGGCAAAAGGTAAAAAATATATATATATATATATATATATATATATATATATATATATATATATATATATATATATATATCATATGATATATGCAAAAGATATAAATCAGAACATTATTATCACCAGCCCATCCAATTTTAATATCACCAACATTCCCTCGCGGTAACCCTTCTAGGTATTGACCAGTTTCGATGTTGCTTAACTTAGACGATTGTACGAGATCTAGTCTTTCAACGTGATTTCGCCGTAAGACTCCCTTCCTAATCATTTGAGGATACACTATCAGCATATAGCAGAATGCAT
The DNA here is from genome assembly GCA_903632075.3 of Acanthosepion pharaonis. Taxonomy (NCBI): domain Eukaryota; kingdom Metazoa; phylum Mollusca; class Cephalopoda; order Sepiida; family Sepiidae; genus Acanthosepion; species Acanthosepion pharaonis. The sequence goes on along the minus strand of CAHIKZ030002319.1, from coordinate 55,877 downwards.
TCATAAATTCAGTTTTAAAGTTTGCATAAATGCCCCAATACATCCAGGTCTGCGATCTCCGGATACTTTATTTAGAAGACGCAATGTTTTTTGGCTTATCATGAAAATGTTTTTCTTGAGTTGTTCACATTCAGAATTCCATCTGAAAGTTTTGGAAAATAGTTCTAACCAATCTATGCAATAGATTTATCGTAATATCTAGATTTTTAAACATATGTCACCAGGGTCGGATTAATACCTATAGGGGCCCTAAGCACTTAAAAGATTTTGGGACCCCTATACACCTGCGAGATAAATATGCTAGCATGGAGTGTCGATAAGTATTACAAATAAATAAAGGCTATAAATCGAGAACGGGCATTTGTGGAAACGTAGCTGGAAATAAATATAGAAGGAACCGAAGGCAAGATACGACCATCAAGAGAGGCTGACAATCAGTTCCAACCCAGACGAACACTAAAAAAGAAAGAAACAATCACAGCTGTGCAGCCAATGTCAAATGAGTTACGACCATATCCTGACAGAACTCTGACCAGACGTGTTCGTGTCATCAATAAACAAGCGTGTTACAGAATCGATAAAAATATGGCTAGAATAATGCCAAACAAACATGAAGTTAGTCTAGCTCTGTACACAAAATTAAATCCCATTAAGTCAATTAGTAATACTAACTTATTCAAGAGAGGAGATGTGTTGTATTGAGTAAATACAATCCTAATTATCTCCCTTAGCTCATTCCATTATTAACCAATCAGAATGTCAATAAAGTTTCGCTGCAGGTCAGTTGTCCCTCTTCATAATGGCGCCCTGTTGATTCAAATGTTAACGTTCGACTTATTTCTTTAGATGTCTACAACATCATATCATTATAATTTCTGTGGTGCCTCCTTGATGTATTAAGCACGTGATTAATTTGCTTAATGGTTAATCCAACCCTGGTCAGCACACATGGCCGTGTTCATAGATGATGTTATTGTCTTTGGGTATTTTTTTAAATTAATAATTCCTTTATTTTTAGCCTTTTTTTTTTTTTAATGGGGATAAGCCTATTATATTTGTATTTTCCACGAGTATGTTGCGGATGGTGTTTGATAGGTATCCTTTTGGGTTTAAATGAGATCTATCATTGACCCTGAGACCTGAGAAAACCGTTAAAAAAATTAACAAAAAATTAAAAAATGGTCTTAGGACCAAACGGGGTTAAAAAAAGATATTGTGATTGTAAATAACTTTCGAGTCCAACCGTCAACATGAAGAGGCTCTCCGGCGTACTCTCAGGAGGACCCGACTCGTCCAGGCACGCCCACCACCAACACGCGTTTGTGATTCCCGCTCACGACACTTCATAGCCGCGACTGCCACCAGTGAGGTCACAGCGAATAGGGAGAGGGAACGACCATCCCGATGCGAGCGGGTGCCAACGACAATACTGAATTCTAATAGTTGGGGGTTTATCAATGATATCAGTAGATTCATCCGACTGAAGTGCAAAAATGTTTACCGCTTTGACGTGAGATATTATTTGAAATTCTATATTTTGAGATAAATTCTTAATACGCCGAGAAATTTTATTATATCACACTGGAAGTTTTGAAATTTAATTCCCAGTTTTTTTCTCCAAATATTCTCTCTCTCTCTCTCTCTCTCTCTCTCTCCATATATATATATATATATATATATATATATATATATAATTATTTATTTAAAATAATGATTCCAACGTCACATAAAGTTCTCATGTTTCAAAACAAGAAAAAAAACTTCAATATAATTATTTGAATTAATTGAAATTTCGCTTGAAGATGGAACAGAAAGCTTGGTACTTTAATTCAATTTAATTCAAATAATTATATTGAAGTTTTTATATATCTTTTTGAAACATGAGAACTCTTATGTAGCTGTTTGAAATCATATTTTAAATAAATAATTATATTTATTACTCTACTTTTGTATCAAGCACTATTTTTTAAAATAATAACAAAAATACTAAAATATACTTTGGATTATTTACCTAACTAGTTCTTTCCTATTTTCTATATATTTTACACACACACACACACACACACACACACACACACACACACACACATATATATATATATATATATATATATATATATAAATATATGGATTTAAACTTTGTAAAGAAATAAAATAAAGGACGAAAAAGATGTTATCCAATTGCAGAAATCAAGCCAGAAAAAAAAAATAAACGTAGAATAGATTAATTTACGGGCGTGCTATATGAGATTGCACAGCACAAAAAACTAATCTATTATATATATATATATATATATATATATATATATATATATATATATATATATATATTTTGCACAACGCTCGTCAAAGTAATCTATTTTGTAATTGTATATTTTTCTTTCCGAGCTATGATATATTTGCAACTGGAAAAACATTTTTAATCCATTATCTGATATTTTTACAGAAAATGTCCATATTTTTGCTTATTTAGTATTATAAGATTAACCATGTTTGAAAATATTCCATAACTAAATATGACGGTTCCGTATAGGATACAGGTTCGAATCCTGTCGAGGACGAATATTTTCTGTGAAAATTTCTCGGACATTGAGGCCAGTAAATATTATTTAATACTGTTTGTTATAAACAAAGCATTTACTTAAATATTTGTATCTATAAAAGAATGTATAAACATAAAAATGTCTTAAAAATAATTGTCGGACTTTCACCATTTCATAATGTGTGACGTCATTGGTTTACATTTGATACGCCATCAGCAGATATGAATGTACGTGAGAGAATCATGGAAGATTGAAGTTCAAATACAGTAAAATCGACCTTGCTAACCGAACGTTCCTCTGTGGACAAATCGGTTAAAAGCACGTCAAGCTAAATGACGGTTCCGGATACACGTTCAAATCCTGTCGGAGGACGAATATTTTCTGTTAAAATTTCGCGGACATTCAGGCCGGTAAATGTTGTTTATTATAAACAGAGCATTTACTTAAAACTTTGTATCTATAAAAAGAATGTATAAACATAAAATGTCTTTATATATATATATATATATATATATATATATATATATATATATATATATATATATATATATATATTGTGTGTGTGTGTGTATAAATAAAATGAAAGAACAATAAGATATATAATAATTCGGTGTTCTTATAGATATTTTTTATTTTACAAAATGCCGTAAAATTTTTGCCGTTAACAATAAATTTTTAAAAAATCCAGACGACATGCATTTAACGGATGTCAGAATTCATTGAAAAATACACCCCTACCCCTACCAAAACGTAACTAATAACTGATACATCAAAATACAGCGATAATGAACACGCAGACACCCCTTGTCTGGTTGATGTGGATTTCTCTGTATCCTTGGAAACGTGAATTATGATTTTTTGCTGTGCCTTTAAAAAAACAGTGTTTTTCTTTTTCTTTTCTCCAAAATTCGCTTGAGGATGAAATGGAACTAATGTCTTTAATTTAATTACAAAATTAAATTCAAACTTTTTATTCCATTTTTTTCCTATGGTTAGAACTTTTTAGAACGAAAAAACTATATTTTAAATCAATTAATTTATAATATATATATATATATATATATATTTAGATAGATAGATAGATTGATTATTAAATTTTTTATTCACTTGTGATTGATTCAATAATATTTATTCATCAGATATCTATAACACTTTCATATATATTTTAAAAATTTTTCTATTTTTTATTTATGTTTTTTTTCTTCCTAGCTATGGTATCTGCAACTGGGTAACTCTCTTTTCATCCTTTATCTGATATTTTTACAGGTTAGGTCCACATTTTTGCTTGTTTAGTATTACTGTGTACAAGTTGTTTGAAATATTCCACCAGCTTTTCTGACAAGTGAGAATGTCTTCATTGTATCGTGACTCTTCTACTTACTGGAAAAGTTGCCAAACTTTCTAATGAAGATGCCACACAATAATTGACGTGAAAATTTCCCTTTAAAATATATTTATAGACCGAAACGGAAATAAACTTAATTATGTTGAATAATTATTTTTTTTTTTCACAACCAACAAGTTATCCTTGGAGTATTTTCTAATGAGCGTCGTCTTCTAATTTTTATTTCTTAATTAAATACTTCCATTTTAACTGAACGCTATGCACTAAAAAAACAAAATATGAACCTTTACGAGCTCGAAATCCTCCCTACTTCGCTCATAATGTACAATGAAGGTTTGCCGAGTCATTCCCGAAATCAAGTTTGATTTGTTGTCGGATGTCAAATAGAATGGACCATTTGTAGATGTCTGTTATTAATATAACCAGGCGATTTATATTTAACGTAAAATACCACAAAATAAGAAATACAAGAAGAAATGAAAACGGTTTTATAACAACAAACATTTATATTTATTTTTATGTAAAGATATACATGCGTAGAAGTTAATATCTTGTTGGTGTTATGTTCCTTTGACTGATTTAATTTTATTTTTAACCTGAGCTCACAAAAGTTGAATGAATCATAAAGCTGAAAAATGCTGTTTAATCTGTAGCTTTAGAAAAGTATTTCAAAGAGAAAAGTTCGTGTTGCTCGTTGGAAATGTCTCTTATGCAGTTTGGAAAATTTCGTACGTGCGTGCATGCGTGAATATGCTTTTTAACGTCTGACCGCCCATGGTCGAGACGAATATCCTTTTTGCAACTACATCTTGTTGTTAAGAAGACAGAAAAAATATATATATATATATATAGAGAAGAGAGAAAGAAGAGACTAACAAAACGTGTCTGCTATTTATAAACAATTAGAAACTTGAACAGGATCACAGAAAATGGCACGAAAACTTGAACTTGGTCATGCTGGAAAAATATTTGTACGTGGGTGGATCACAACGCCCACTTGTGTGTTTATTGACCAATTACAAGCTGATATTTCCTGAAAATATTTATTGAGTCGAGTTGCACAAAATTGTACAAAATTCAACATTGATAAGAAAAAGCAGCACATGCTAAAGGTTCATTTCGACAAATATAAAGCTATATCGAAAAAATCGTTGTCAAATCGCGTCATCTATAGAAAAAATTGCGCATAAATCAAAATAAGACCCAAACTATATACTGCGATACGTTTATTTATTATATATGCAATATTTTGGCCACATAATCAATTTAAAGGCATTTAATTTATATAATATTTATTGTATTTTTAAAAAAACATAAAAACACTTTTATTAAATTAATGACCCTTAACAATTTTCTGCCATATTGTGATACCCTCTTACGTTTAATGAGGTAAATGCCACAATGGAATAGTGTACCTGGCAAACATCGACTGAAAAGAACTAGTACAGAATAATAAAGTTTAAAATCTCTTTCTTGAATCTTTTTTAGCAAAATAGTTTTTAAAAAAAACATGAAAAATTCAACATTATACATACCTACTGTTATATACCGTACCTATGAACATTAATGGATATGTCCCAATCCTCATAAATACGTTGGACAATATTGTAAGTGGAGGTAATATGCTGTCTAAGTATTCCAACACTTTGTCTGGTTTACCTATTTCACCGCTGGCCCTATTGTATTTTGTTGATGTTATAAAGTTACCATTTCATTTCCAACCTCCGTTTTGGTTATTCCTCATTCAGTAACCTTTCTGTTTTTCTACATGAACAAAATATATATATATATATATATATATATATATTTATATATATAAAAGTCTCTGATTCTGTCGTACTCATTGTAATGTGTGCGTCCATCGGTATTTCTCTAGAATGTATTTTTTTATTTTAAAAGTTCTTCAAACAGGCAATTTTTTTAAATTAAAATATTTTTATGTTAAAGACAGGCACAAAGAGATGCTGCTTTGCTGTTTCGTCCAGTTGTTTGAAGAGTAATTATTTATATTTCAGCATTCATTAAACAAACGATATTTTGAATATTTAAAAAATATTTTCAAGTGAATATGATTTTAAAATATTTCTTAGCATATTAAAAAAACTATTTTAAGTTAATCTGCTTTAAAGTTGAACTTTATCTTGTAAGTCATATTCCTAGTAAATGCTGGAAACAATAAGTAAAACGTTACATATGAACTTGTAAACCAGACCAATGAGGACACGAATGAATTGAAATATTTAACTGAATCTTAATAAAATAAATTCCTTTTCTTCTCTACTACTGTATTTTGAACTGTTACATTTTGTAGGAGTCCAGTTATAATTTATTTATCTCAAATTTCTTGAACGATCATGTACCTTTCGATACTTGACTGACAGAGGCAGATTTTTTAAAGAATTTCAAACAAAAAATCGTTCAAAAAATTATTTCTTCTAAATATGTTAGATCAATATATTAAGTTTATCCCGGTGAAGCTTTTTTTTTGAATAAATTTATCTAAATTTCATCAGTAAAACGTTAAACATAAACTTTAAAACCAGACCAATGATGACACAACGTTCAATTTTAACTGATAAAAATGTATAAAATGAACTAAAATCTCATAGAAATTTGAAATCAACTTGAAAGTTTTATAACCTGAATCGTCAGTAAGACACAGTAGGATTTCAGAAATGGATTAACATTATAAAAAAAATATAATTTTTTCCAGCCCAGGGAAGTTTTTTTGAGAATATTTATTGAAAAATTGTTTTTACATAAAAACATTGAAAATTATGTGGAAAAAATGTGTTTGTTTTTTTTCAGAATAAATCAAATTTTTAGTTTAAAAATTATCAAAAAAACGTTCAAAATGGTTGAATTTTTACCAGACCAATGATTTTGAAAACGAAAGGAAGTTTTAATGTAAAAATAATTTTTCCGTCAATGAAATTTGAATGGTTGTTAAAATTTTGTATGTTTATATATATGAACCGCCATTGTATAGATTCATCCATTACGTAGTATTCGAAAAAATATAATTGTTTAAAATTAGGTTCAAAGTTTTCCTTTTTCTTTACTATTTTGATAAATATCCTTTTTGTAATTTTATTTTTTTTTAAGCTAGAATTCCTAGACGAATATGAATCTTAGTATTTTAATACATGAAATTTGCCATATAATTTTTACCAGTTGGTTTTGTTAAAAAATATTAAATTTTTTGTTTTTAAAGGAGTTTAAATTTATCCCAAAAGCTCTATTCCTTTAAATTATAAACAATCAGTTTAACGTTAAACTCCAAACTCATCAACCATATCCTGACTGACACGAATATTCTTGAAATATTTAATTCTGAATTGTAATAAAATTAACTTTAATTTTAATATCAAATGTTGAAATGAACTTATATAAATTCCTTAGAGTTTCTATTGCAGAGAATAACCATAAATAAATACAACTAATTAATAAAGAGACAATAGGGTTTTGAGCATGATGAAATCTGATGCTATCACAAGGATGACGCGTTTTTTTTCATATCTTATTATAAATATATATATTTATATATAAATTTATGAAATTAATATAACCAAGAAAAAAATAAAAATAAGTTGCACCTTGTTTTTCAGTGATCCATAAAAGTGACCGTATGTGTTGAAGGAACAAAAAATGTTTTTTTTTTAATTTGTTTAATGTAATATAATATACAAATCATTTTTAATATTCATTTTTTTAATAAAGAAATAGTATAAAAAATTTAGGAAAAAATAGTTACATTGTGATATTTTATTAAAAGAATATGTACTTAATTTTATTAAACTTTTTTAATTTATATGACAAATGGTACAATGTTTTATTTCTTTTTAAATCATTTGGAATTGAAATGCCATTATTTTATTTACAAAAAACATTAATGTTTACACAAATTTTACCCATTTAAATAGATAGATAAATATATAAAACAGAGATATATAGAGAGAGAGAGAGAGGAGAGAGAGAAATTTTCACATCCATCTTTTTGTAATTTTGTTTTTTGATTTTAAGAAGGTTTAATGTTTTTGATATTTGACAATTTTGATTGGCGCATCGATCCAATACAGGGAAAAATGTCAAATTTTTATCCGGACGCAATCTGATTATATCGATATCTACCTCATCTATATGAAACTTAGCTTGTTTTCAATTATAAATTAACTCTCTCTTTCTAATTTTCTCATTTGGATTTTTTCGATTCTAAGGGAAACTCGTCAAAATCGTCTCTCAAATTATAAATTTTCTATAAATGATATCTGCTTTTTTTTAAATGAAACAAATTTGTTTTGTTTTATAATATTTAAAAGAAAAATTTTGATTGTCGTCTTTCATCTGGAAAAAATGTAAACGTCTTTGCTTTTCTCTTCTTGGTCTTTCCCCTTTACTCTCTCCTGATACCTTTGGTTTTCTCTTTCTCGTTTTTCTCTCTTTCCTTTTTGGCTTCCTCGTCTTTCCCTATTTCGCTCCTTCTATATAAATTGGATTTTATAGTCTTCGTCTTTTTTTTTTCTATTCTATCTCATGCCATTTGCATTCTTTCTTTCGTCCTCTTTGTATGTTTTTCTGCATCTTTCTCCTCCGCTCGTTCGATCTTTTCCTTTCTCTGTCTCTTGTCTTTCTCCCTCTCTCCCCCCTCTCTCTACTTCTTTGATTTTCTTTTCTTTCTCTTTCCCTCTCTCATACTATCTAGTCTTTCTCTTTTTCTCTCTATTCGCATCTCACTTCATCGTCTTTCTCCATTACCCACCTCTCCCTCTCTCTCTCTCTCTCTTGAACACTTTGCTTTTCTCATTCATATTTCTTTTGCTCTTGATTTCTTTTGAAGAAAGATTTTCACCTTTCTTTTATCACTTTCTCTCAACCTCTGTATATATCTATTCATGTTGAACCACCTCTTTCCTTTACTTTCACTCTGTCCCTCTCTTTCTCTCAGGTAGTTCCTCCTCCATCTTTGTATCCTTCTTTTCTCTCTTTCTAGGTTGAAAAATTTCGTCTTTCTTTATTTATTCCAGAATTTGATTTTCAAATTCATTGTCTTACTTCATCCACTCTCTCTCTCGACCTCTATCCTTTTATAAAAGGTTATCTTTCTTTCTTGTGTTTAATTTGCTTTTTCTAATCTCGTCTTTCATTCATTTTCTCCTCTCTAATTATCTTCTCTTTTTCATTCTCTTGTACATATCTATTCATTTTTGATTTTTTTTATTTCATTTTATTTTTCCTTGTCTCTCTCAAGAGACCTCCTCCTTTTTATCCTTCTTTTTTGTCTCCCTCGTTCTCACTCCTTTTTTCTATCTTTTATTTATTGATTTTTTATCGTCTTTTCTCTTCTTCCTATTTGGTTCTTATTTCATCGTATTTCACCCTTATCTCGACTCTTCTATTTTTATCTTTATCTTTATATATATATACCCAATTTTTTGCTTATATTTTATCGTTCTCTCTATTTATTTCTATAAAAAAATTATATATTTCCTTTCATTTTGAACCAGGTTTTTTTATAGTTTCTTTTGTTTTTCTCAGCTTTCAAGGTCTTTCCTTTTTCGTTGTTTCCAACGTTTTCACGAATTACTCTTTCATTTTTATTCGCATTTGAACGTTACATTGATCAAATTTCTATTCTCCATAAACTTTTATTTTTCCATTCACCTTTTGAATCTCCTTTTCATCCGATATTTTGTTTTTGAAAATAGATCCTTTTTAGAGTGGCGTCCTTCTTTTCCGAAAAATTTCTTTTTTTTTTCCCAACATTTTTTTTCCCTTTTTACCCAGAAAACTTTTAATATTTTTGAACCATTGAGATCTTTTTTTTCTTGACAGGGATTGTTATTATCCCTTACATGACTAAATCCGTTTCATTGCTATAATCATAGAGAGAGAGAGAGTTTTCTAGAGAGAGAGAGATAGAATATCTAAGAAAGACGTATTTTATTTAATTTTAAAAATCATTTCTTAAAGCCAATTCTATGACTGAAGAAGTTCCGTATCTGTATGTTCAGGAAAATTCTATGTTTTTCCCTATAAAAAATTCACAATAATGATTTTCTAAGCATAAGATCTTTCTTTTTTAATATTTTTACAAATTATTCAAGCTCTCTTTCCCTCTCTATTTGTCTTTCTCTCAGAACCAGTTTTGATTTTATCTATTTTTCCCCATATATATATATATATATATATATATATATATATTTAAACAAACATTTTGGTTATACGTAGTTCCAATGAGAACGCTTTGAATATATTAAAAAGAAGAGATAAATTGCATTTAATTTTTGGTTGAATGTGAAATTTTAAAAAAAAATTTATGCTTTATTTTCCATAATTTTGTTGTTAAAGTTTTTTGAGTCTGGACCATTATCATCAAAAGGGTTAAGATTTACATATTATTAAAAAATGATTAATTTTTTTTTTCATGTTTTTCGAGTGTTAAATATTCTCAGATGAGAACATTTCACTGTTTTGTGAAAAATGTCCAGAATGACTTTCTTGAAATACTTCTTCAGATATCTATATATATATATATATATATATTCCATATATATATATATATATATAAGGCTAAATTTCCTATGATAGATTAGGTTTGATAGGTAGGTTTGTTAAATTAGGTCCCCTATTTAATTTTTTCTATTTTTCTCTATTCCTTTATATATATATATATATATATATATATATATATATATATATATATATATATGTATCAAAAATAATTTTAGGGTTATTTATTTTCTCCGCACGGTGTTTTCTCAATATCAGATAGAACGTATGTAAGTATAAATATTTTAAGTTTTGTTTTATTGAAGTCAATTGGTCCGGCTCAACAGGCTTTTTCATGCTATTTACGCAAGTCGTCAGGTCATAATGTTGAATTCCTTTAAATATTTAACTATTTTTAAATTTTTTAAGCGTATCACCCCTGAAACAGGCAGAAGCCAAAGGGTCCACTTCTTTCTCTTCCAAATTGTCAAGATCCCATTTTAATTTTTGAGGGAAAGGATGAGAAGGATATGGAGAACATCAAGGCAACTGGAGATGTCGATTGACATTACATTTGAATAGTTGGAGATTATAGCTTTCAAGAAACTTTCCTCTTCAATTTTCCCCCTCATTAAATATTGAGTTTGAGACTTTCTCTTCCTTCTCTTCTCCCACAGTTTACCTTTTTTCCTCTTCTTTCTCTTCCTTCTCTTCTTGTTCCTTTACCTTTTTCCTCTTCTTTCTCTTCTTCTCTTCTCCCACCAAATTTTTCCTCTTCTTTCTCTTCTTCTCTTCTCCCACTTTCCTTTACCTTTTTCCTCTTCTTTCTCTTCCTTCTCTTCTCCATTTTTCCCACCTTTCCTCTTCTTTCTCTTCCTTCTCTTCTCCAACATAGATTTTTCCTCTTCTTTTTCCTTCCTTCTCCTCCATTTCTCTTTTACCTTTTTCCTCTTCTTTCTCTTCCTTCTCTTCTCCCACTTTCCTTTACCTTTTTCCTCTTCTTTCTCTTCTTTCTCTTCTCCCATTTTCCTTTACCTTTTTCCTCTTCTTTCTCTTCCTTCTCTTCTCCCATTTTCTTTTACCTTTTTCCTCTTCTTTCTCTTCCTTCTCTTCTCCCATTTTCCTTTACCTTTTTCCTCTTCTTTCTCTTCCTTCTCTTCTCCCATTTTCTTTTGCCTTTTTCCTCTTCTTTCTCTTCCTTCTCTTCTCCCATTTTCTTTTGCCTTTTTCCTCTTCTTTCTCTTCCTTCTCTTCTCCCATTTTTCTTCTTTTCTCTCTTTCTCTTCTTTTTTTCTTTTACCTTTTTCCTCTTCTTTCTCTTCCTTCTCTTCTCCCACTTTCCTTTACCTTTTCCTCTTCTTTCTCTTCCTTCTCTTCTCCCATTTTCCTTTACCTTTTTCCTCTTCTTTCTCTTCCTTCTCTTCTCCCATTTTCCTTTACCTTTTTCCTCTTCTTTCTCTTCCTTCTCTTCTCCCATTTTCCTTTACCTTTTTCCTCTTCTTTCTCTTCCTTCTCTTCTCCCATTTTCCTTTACCTTTTCCTCTTCTTTCTTTCCTTCTCTTCTCCCCATTTTCCTTTTACCTTTTTCCTCTTCTTTCTCTTCTTCTCTTCTCCCATTTTTTTTTTTCCCTTTTTCTCTCTTTTCTTTTCTTTTCCTTTTTCCTCTTCTCTCTTCTCCCCCACTTTCCTTTTTATTTTTTTTCTCTTCTTTTTCTTTTCCCTTTTCCTGTTACCTTTTTCCTTTTACTAATTCCTTCTTATTTCACAATTAAAAACTTTTATACTTTTATAAACTTTCCAATGACGGAATTTACGCTAATTGCATTTTGAATAAAATATTTTAAAGCATCGTGATTTCCACCTGATGAAACGTTAAAAAAGAGATGTTTTTAACGTTGAAACAAGATATACAGTTTTGTAGTGGGTATGTGCATATTATAATGTAACACTGCATAACACACACATACACACAAAAACACACACACACACACACAGATAGATAGATAGATAGATAGATAGATAGATAGATAGATAGATATTTCAACCGTTTTCGGGGTGTGCCTTGTGTCGCTTTGATGGGGTTTACAATTATCTTCTCAACCATAATTCCTTGTCTGCATCTATATCGATCGCTTTGTTTTCATGGCTTTGGTGTTGTTTCCTTTTCGCCTATGAACCCAATCAATGAATAAAATCGGATTCCTAAATTTATCCTTTATCTCTTTTGCTCAATAATTTTCCAAAAGTCCGTTTCAAGTTCGGTTTTGCTAATGAAATGACATAGGCTGATTCCTTACACCTTCTTTATTCTCTAATAGCGTTTCATTTTATTTAGCCTTCATCCTATAGAAGTTGGTGTGCTTCACCATCACTTTCTATACACATAGTCGGCCATGCCTGTTTCATTGGCTCTCCACGTCTTACCGCTTTGTCAGATTTTATATTTCGGAAGTGAAATATAAAACTGTTACTATAACTGCTACTCTCTGTGACAACTCCAGGATATGTTACATAAATATTTTCCGTAATTTTTTTTTCATTTTCATTTTCTGTTCGCGTGCGTTTTGATGATTTACACCCTGCATGTTCCTTAGAAAACCAAAAGAAGGATCTGTAATGCAATCGATCCTAAACAGGCGTCTCGACTTCAGTCCTTTTCTCACAGACTTAACGTGTCTTCCCTCTGTCCTTTCTACAAATAATTTCATAGCCACTGCTCTGATCAGCTTTTTTTCTTCGATTTAATGAATTTAATGTTGTTCATGATGACGGTCGTCTTCGAGTATAGAATCCTGAGGTTGGCAGTAGGAAAGCGTTGTTCAGGTTAGCAGAGGATATTTTGGTAAAAGGAGCAGAGCGTAGTTCTTCCTTCTGTTTCTCTTCGCCTGACAAGCTGGCACTGAACATTCGTGTAGAGTGAACAAAAATGGCCGCCTTTATACACGACGGATTGAATATTCTACGTCTTCTGATTGGTTAACCTTCTATTGGTGGACTATAAAGTGAGTCAAGTCATTTTGACTGGCTCACTAGTTATATATATATATATATATATACACACAAAACTGTAACATTTAAGCGTGCTACTAGATTGATATCTAGGCATCACCGTTTTAATATTGATATATCTAGATGTAACCGCCACTTTTAATTTTCTGTTTCTCGCACTTCCCACCGGTGGAGTTCCCCTCCGATTTCTTGCTTCCCTGATAATTACAATCTTCAAAATTCTAAATGTTAATGCTTATCGCCATCTACTTGAACCGAATATTTTTGGACTTTCCTCAATCCAGCCTATTCTCAGTCTTCTTGGTTCTGTCATAGACTTCCTTCTTTTTTTTTGGCTTAAATCATCCGTCACCAATATGGCTATAATGAAATCCGGCCAATATACAAATATGATTTATATGACAAATATCTTTTGGATTATCAAAAATTCAAGTTCAACTTATTTCCAACTGCAACAAGTAGAATTTGAATAGGAGGCTAAATTTTAGTTATCATTGTAATCTCTCGGCAATGAGAGTTTACTTAAAAAAAAAAAAAACATGTCATTAAATAATAATTTTAAAATTACAAAATAAAATTAAAATTAAAAAAATTAAACGACCAAAATACATTTCAGATACTTTTCGAATCATTGTGACAATTGACGCATTTGAGATATCCAAGAAAGCATTCCATTCTTCCTGTCTCTACAAAAAATAGGCTTTTCTGAAATTTCTGACGATAAACTGAGACATCCATTGTCCTGGGTAAGATATATAAACTACATCCAGGTCTTGGTATATCTGATCATTTATCCATGTCAGAGTTAAACCATTTCTTAATTGCTGGTGTTCCCATTTCCATCTTTAAATTAACATGGTAGCACGTTGTTAATCCCAACTAAATTAAATAGTTAACCCCCATATTGGGATCAAAAATTTCCTGAAAATATAAAATAAAAATTATTACTATCAACCCGTTTTTTGTGCAAAAAAAATTATTCTTTAATTCTTTCCAGATGACGATTTTATACAATTTTGAAAAAATTTTAATGGTAAAAATTTTTCTCATTGAAATAAAACCCAAACAAAAAAATTTTTCCAAAAATCCAACAATAAAATTTTGTCGGCATTTTGAAATTTCCCATTGAATTTGATATGCCGTAAACCAAACCAAACCAACAATAAAAATTTTAAAATCATTAAATAACCCATTTCCTTTTATGCCGGAAACCAAACCTTTCTAAACCAACAATAAACATTTTGTCGGTATTAAATTTTTAAATTGATTGATATTTTTTTTCAAAACCAAACCAACAATAAAAATTTTATTTTATTAAATAACATTGAAGTTGATTTTAATTTTGATTTTTTAAAATAAATTAAACCAGCAATAAAAATTTTTCAAAATTTTAAATAACCCATTGAAACTGATATAAAATAAAACAAATTAAACCAAATTAATAAAAAGGTTAAAAAATCGTTTTTTTCTTCAAAAGAGTGATTAAAACTTTAATAAAGTGATGTTTTGCCTTGTATGGCGATTGTTAATATTTTATTCTCTACAGATTTGGGTATAAATGAAAAAGTTAAAAATATGGTTCTATAGAAGAAAAAAAAATTCCCAGTGAGCCATTTTTAATAAAAATATTTTAGTATGTCAATCTTGTCGACCTTAAAAAACCATAGAGGTTGATATGCCGTGAAACAAACCAAAACCGTTATCTTTACAATAAATTAGAATAAGCTTTTTTAGAATTGTATCTGTATAAAATTGAGATTTTATTTTTTCCAGAATTCGGTAAAGCTGATTTCTTCTTTTATTTTTTCTTGTAGCGTAATTATTTCTCTGGAAATAAATAAGATTGGATGGTTTATCTTCTTTTTGGCCCTTGTCGTATTTCTCCCATCAATTTTTTTTTGGATTTTATTTTTTCTTAGAACAATAATGGCTTTTATTGTGATATTTTAGTCGCAAATTTATAAATTCAAAAAATGATTCAGCATTAAATATTTATCAGATTAAATTTTTTTTTAAAATTATTTTTCAATTTCAAAAACAAATCTTGTTTTTTTTTTTTTTTAACCCGTTCTCTTCCCTTCAGATATTTCCGTTTTCGTTCCCCCTTAATCACAGTTGATCAGCAATATGCTATTTTGAAAAGGCGTTCTTTAATATTATCTATTGATTTGGTCACTGGAAACATATTTAATTCCTCTTAATTCAGCCAATTGTTTGAAATGAATCAGATTAGGTATATATTAAGGTCTCTGCCTTCCGTCATCAATTTGAATTCATTTAGGCTGGAAAGCTGTCTCTTTTATTTTACAATTGGATGAGAAATCCGCAGTCCAATTAAAACTTTCGAAATAGAAAAATACTTTTTCTTTCTAATTTCTTGTCATTATTTATTAGCTAATATTTATTCAAACAGTACTTTTCTTTTTTGCAAGTCAATTATGAAGATATTAATTTATCATTTGAAACCCAATGTTAAGTTTTTTACAGAATGCACCTTCTCCTAAATATGCTTGTGTAAGCGTTCTTCAAAGCAAAGAAATGTTATGTCCATTAATTTTCTATTTGAGAACAAATCACTGTACATTCATACTTAGAACATCAGGAACAAAAAACAAATGCCATCTACCCATTAAGGATTTTAATTTGACAAATCCCAAACCACGTAAAGAAGTCAAGAAAAAATACCTTATGTTCAATATTAAACGCGGAACAGAAAAATACATCAATCCATTCTGATTCGTAAACTTTATTTTATCGGAATTAATTTTTTAAGTTTATTCATGTATTTCCATTTTGATTAAAAATTTTTATATCAAAAATACTTTTAGAGAAAAGTTACTTGTTTTTTAATCTTAAATATTCCAAAAAGCATTACATAGGAATAAATTATTTTTTTTTTTGGTAAAAATTTTTAATTTTCCGTCGTAGAATAGACGCGACAAAATGTCGCTTGGTTTGAAAATAAGTACACGCTTTTTTATCTTTCTATAATGTATATTCAGCTCAGAAAAAATCTTTCATATGTAAAAACACAGTTTATTAAAACCAAATTTAGAAAAAATTTCTACTACGATACCCCTTCCAAATCACGTCTTATTCTCAAAATAATCTAATAACCCATAATTTTTTTTAATTCTTGCAAATTTCAAAGCTAGATGTCAATCATTCTAAAAAACGAAGAATATCAAAAAAAAAAAACTTTAAAACAAAAAATAAAATAAATATTTTTAATTTAATTTAAAAAGATCAAATTTTTGTCGAATCACTGAAATTTACGTTCTAAGGACAATGATGTAACCGAGTAAAAGGCAAGTTCACGAAAAAAATATACTATAAAACTACGGATGGAAAGAAGACATTTATACAGCGTTTCAAACAACACATATTATGATTCCAAAGTTCAAACGATTATACAGCATAAAAAAGTTAACTAATGACGTTAACATCGAATAATGCCAAATTTAAAATCCTTGAATGTGTAAAAATTTAAATGGAATATGGCCATAAACTATTCACTGTTACTATTTTTCAAAATTTGAGATATAAATCAAAAAGTGTTTACGGCAATGTTGGACTTCATTTGGTTAAGGCTACACAATGATGGACATCGCCCTGAAGGCATTTTTTGTCTTTAATTATCGAATTACCTTTTTACCAATGACTATTTTTAACATGAGACTTTTTACGAAGTACTTTCGAATTAGACTATCTGCCAGTTATCTTTCATGAGACTTATTTTACCAAGTTGCGTTGCCTACGTTTAATGTCAAATAATGGATACATATTTGTTATGACCCTTGGCTACATTAAAAAAATAACAAAGCGAAAGGAACGATAAAGTGAAAAAGATTTCAGGAAGGGACTGACATGCGAGGTAGCAGAAATCTAAAATACAGTTAAACATACGCGCATTATACATACATGCCTCATGAATGTGTGGATGATACCGCCGGTGTATATACGTAAGTGTATATATGTTTGCAACTATTTGTACTCGTATGTATGGGTATATGTGCTTCGTTTTTTTGTTTGATGTGTGTGTTGTTGGTTCGTTTGTGGAACAATTTTCAAGAACAGTTTCAAACCTACACGTCATAATTTTAATTTTTTTTTTCTTTTGTTTATTTTCATTATGGTTTTTAAATATTTAGGTTTGACAGGGGTTTGCATATAATTTTCCTTAATTTTTTCATTAATGGTTTTCGTCCGGCCCGCGACCCGTCATTATAAAACGTATCCGGCCCGCCTTTCGAATCTGAGTTGCCGACCCTGCTCTGGTAGTGTAATGGTTAGAGAGCTTGTCTCGCTCAGAACTATTGCCACTGAATAGTTAGTTCGATCCTCCCTGGGTAGAATAAATACTTTCGGGCTTGTGCCACATCTAAGCTACGCTTGGAAAATCATTAGGGCACCTCGACGTGGTGTTTGGTTATTAAAACTTGTCTCGCTAGATCGGTTACAACTGAAAAGTGAGTTCGATCCTCACTAGCTGTCCGATACTTAGAAAATCATTTTTTGGGCACTTCGAGGTTGTGTAATGGTTAGCAAGCTTGTCTCGCTAGAACAATTACGACTGAGTAGTGAGATCGATCCTCACTGGGTACCCCATACATTCGGCCTTGTGCCATATGTGAGATACGCTTGGAAAATCACTACAGCCAAAACATTCGCGTTACATGAACAACAAAATTGTTAGCTAATTTTTTTTATATAAAAGATAGAAGGAGTGGTGTTGCACTGAAGTGGGTCATAATCTCCGCAGGTCTATGGCGTCTTACAATGTTACAAACAGCTGATTAAGAACGAGTTTATAAATTTTGTATATTATGCAGTTGGCCGAACGAAACAGACGAAAATAGCCCCTAAAATATAAGAAAAAAAAAAACAAAAAAAAAAAAAACAATTCGTTCACCTGCTTGTCATTTAGCATTTAGTTTTTTGAACTTCATATTTTAGTAGAAATACACAGTCTCCCCTCCGAGTTCATTAGACGATGAAACAATAATTGTCGTTAACCTCCATAAGAGCGCCACGTGATGACACTGGGTTGCACCGGTGTAACCATATTTTTACAGGCTTTCTCTCTTTCTATCTGTTGTGGAGTTATTTCGCAGTGGAGGCTTATATTCGTACTAAGTCGGTCCTAAAATAGGTTCGACGTACAAAACGTTAGAAACTTGATATAATATATTACGCAGGGTAATCTTGTTGTGGTCATGACTACTTTCGTATTCGACTAACTGTGGACTACTGTTGTCCGACATCGACTGGCTTGAACACTGACTGACGATATTCAGTCACCCCCCCCACGAATCATGTGACACAAGGTCGGTTTTTAACGTGGGTTCTCCGAGCCCGTGGGCTCGGCCAAAAAAAGATGCCCATTGAACCCGTATAAACGGGTTCAGGGCCGGTTTACCTCCCCGAACGTGACTCCGCCCTTCGGCGTAGCCTCCTTCGGGTTCCTCTCCGCCCGTAGGAAGAGAGTTCAACCGAACAGTCAGTTCAAAAACAACGACTGACTGACGATATTCAGTCAACCCCCCACGAGGGTGTCATGTGGCACAAGGCCTTTTAACGTGGGCATTCCCGGAGCCATTGGGCTCGGCCAAAAATATGCCCATTTGAACCCGTATAAACGGGTTCAGGGCCGGTTTTACCTCCCCGAAGGAGACTCCACCCTTCGGCGTAGCCTCCTTCGGGTTCCTTCCGCCCGTAGGAAGAGAGTTCAACCGAACAGTCGGTTCAGAGTTGAACGACTTACTGACGATATTCAGTCACCCCCAACGAGGGTGTCATGTGGCACAAAGGCCTTTTTAACGTGGGCATTCCCAAGCCATTAGGCTCGGCCAAAAAATAGCCCATTTGAACCCGTATAAACGGGTTCTGGGCCGGTTTTACCTCCCCGAAGGAGACTCCGCCCTTCGGCGTAGCCTCCTTCGGGTTCCTCCCGCCCGTAGGAAGAGAGTTTAACCGAACAGTCGGTTCAGAGGTGAACGACTGACTGACGATATTCAGTCACCCCCCCACGAGGGTGTCATGTGGCACAAGGCCTTTTTAACGTGGGCATTCCCAAGCCATTAGGCTCGGCCAAAAAATAGCCCATTTGAACCCGTATAAACGGGTTCTGGGCCGATTTTTACCTCCCCGAAGGAGACTCCGCCCTTCGGCGTAGCCTCCTTCGGGTTCCTCCCCGCCCGTAGGAAGAGAGTTTAACCGAACAGTCGGTTCAAAAGGTGAACGACTGACTGAATATTCAGTCACCCCCCCACGAGGGTGTCATGTGGCACAAGGCCTTTTTAACGTGGGCATTCCCGAGCCATTAGGCTCGGCCAAAAAATAGCCCATTTGAACCCGTATAAACGGGTTCTGGGCCGGTTTTACCTCCCCGAAGGAGACTCCGCCCTTCGGCGTAGCCTCCTTCGGGTTCCACCCGCCCGTAGGAAGAGAGTTTAACCGAACAGTCGGTTCAGAAAGTGAACGACTGACTGACAATATTCAGTCACCCCCACGAGGGTGTCATGTGGCACAAGGCCTTTTTAACGTGGGCATTCCCGAGCCATTAGGCTCGGCCAAAAAATAGCCCATTTGAACCCGTATAAACGGGTTCTGGGCCGGAATTTACCCTCCCCGAAGGAGACTCCGCCCTTCGGCGTAGCCTCCTTCGGGTTCCTCCCGCCCGTAGGAAGAGAGTTTAACCGAACAGTCGGTTCAGAAAGTGAACGACTGACTGAATATTCAGTCACCCCCCCCACGAGGGTGTCATGTGGCACAAGGCCTTTTTAACGTGGGCATTCCCGAGCCATTAGGCTCGGCCAAAAAATAGCTCCATTTGAACCCGTATAAACGGGTTCTGGGCCGGTTTTAACCTCCCGAAGGAGACTCCGCCCTTCGGCGTAGCCTCCTTCGGGTTCCTCCCGCCCGTAGGAAGAGAGTTTAACCGAACAGTCGCTTCAGAAAGTGAACGACTGACTGACAATATTCAGTCACCCCCCACGAGGGTGTCATGTGGCACAAGGCCTTTTTAACGTGGGAATTCCCGAGCCATTAGGCTCGGCCAAAAATAGCCCATTTGAACCTGTATAAACGGGTTCAGGGCCGGTTTTACCTCCCCGAAGGAGACTCCGCCCTTCGGCGTAGCCTCCTTCGGGTTCCTCTCGCCCGTAGGAAGAGAGTTTAACCGTGCAGTCGCTTCAGAAAGTGAACGACTGACTGACAATATTCAGTCACCCCCCCACGAGGGTGTCATGTGGCACAAGGCCTTTTAACGTGGGCATTCCCGAGCCATTAGGCTCGGCCAAAAATAGCCCATTTGAACCCGTATAAACGGGTTCTGGGCCGGTTTAACCTCCCGAAGGAGACTCCGCCCTTCGGCGTAGCCTCCTTCGGGTTCCTCCCGCCCGTAGGAAGAGAGTTGAACCGTGCAGTCGGTTCAAAAGTGAACGACTGACAATATTCAGTCACCCCCCACGAGGGTGTCATGTGGCACAAGGCCTTTTTAACGTGGGCATTCCCGAGCCATTAGGCTCGGCCAAAAAATATAGCCCATTTGAACCCGCATAAACGGGTTCTGGGCCGGTTTAACCTCCCCGAAGGAGACTCCGCCCTTCGGCGTAGCCTCCTTCGGGTTCCTCCCGCCCGTAGGAAGAGAGTTTAACCGTGCAGTCGCTTCAAAAGTGAACGACTGACTTCAATATTCAGTCACCCCCACGAGGGTGTCATGTGGCACAAGGCCTTTTTAACGTGGGCATTCCCGAGCCATTAGGCTCGGCCAAAAAATAGCCCATTTGAACCCGTATAAACGGGTTCTGGGCCGATGTTTACCTCCCGAAGGAGACTCCGCCCTTCGGCGTAGCCTCCTTCGGGTTCCTCCGCCCGTAGGAAGAGAGTTTAACCGAACAGTCGCTTCAAAAAGTGAACGACTGACTGACAATATTCAGTCACCCCCCAAGAGGGTGTCATGTTTCAAAATTCTTTTTAACGTGGGCATTCCCGAGCCATTAGGCTCGGCCAAAAAATAACCCATTTGAACCCGCATAAACGGGTTCTGGGGGCCGAGTTTTTGTGATCCCCGAAGGAAAACGCCCTTCAATTTGTAGCCTCCTTCGGGTTCCTCCCTGATTTAGGAAGAGAGTTTAACCGTGCAGTCGGTTCAAAAAGTGAACGACTGACTGACTGATAATATTCAGTCACCCCCCACGAGGGGTGTCATGTGGCACAAAGGCCTTTTTAACGTAATCACATTCCCGAGCCATTAGGCTCGGCCAAAAATAGCCCATTTGAACCCGTATAAACGGGTTCTGGGCCGAGTTTATTTGTCCCGAAGGAGACTCCGCCCTTCGGCGTAGCCTCCCTTCTATTTCCTCCTAACGGAAGAGAGTTTAACCGAACAGTCGGTTCAAAAGTGAACGACTGACTGACAATATTCAGTCACCCCCCACGAGGGTGTCATGTGGCACAAGGCCTTTTTAACGTGGGAATTCCCGAGCCATTAGGCTCGGCCAAAAAAAAAATATACCATTTGAACCCGTATAAACGGGTTCTGGGCCAGTTTATTTCCCCGAAGGAGACTCCGCCCTTCGGCGTAGCCTCCTTCAAAATCCTCCGCCCGTAGGAAGAAAAAATGTAACGTCAACAGTTCAAAAAGTGAACGACTGAATGACAATATTCAGTCACCCCCACGAGGGTGTCATGTGGCAAAAAAGCCTTTTTTTAACGTAAAAATATTTCCCGAGCCATTAGGCTTTTATAAAAAAAATTTATTTGAACCCGTATGAACGGGTTCAGGGCCAAAATTCTCCCGAAGGAGACTCCGCCCTTCGGCGTAGCCTCCTTCGGGTTCCCTCGCCCGTTTAATTAGAGAGTTTTTACCCCATTTTTCAGTTCAAAAGTGAACGACTAGAATCGATGTCGTTCATCTTACTAATACCTGAATATTATTGTCATGTAAAGTTTATTTACCTTTTTAACGTTTGGCATATTCACCATTATCTCTCTTTCTCTTTGGACACCAAACATTTTTTGGGCCGTTTTCTGGATCTCACTGAACGCCTTTATCCACTGTACCATGGTTCCTCCTTGAGGAAACATGAACAAGATTCATAGTAAAACAATTTTCAAAATATTTAGATTTTGGCATTAAATAACCGATAGATTTGATAACCAGGCATAAAAATTTTTCAAATGGAATGAAATCAATATTTGAATGAGGACTCTGAAAACAATTGTTGGAGCCTATGAGGATAATTATTTAGGAGAGGACCTCTAGTTGATTTCAAAGAAAATTGTGTTTCTTTTCAATATCAAAGAGATTTATTAATTTGTAAGACACAGATGGCTATGGACGAAACAAAGTCAGCATTCAAGTATATAACAAAATAAATTTCCCAAAATGGATACCTTTTTAAAAAGACAATAAACAATGTTATTCTTAAAAGAAATATTTTCCATAATTAGGTTCTTTTTAATATTTTAAGGGAAACGGTCAAACAATTTGATAATAAATTTCCCAACCATCTTCCTCCAATTCAAAATCAAAATCGACGTATTTTTTATAATAAAAGTTAATCGATAGAATATATACGACTGAAATGAGTTCGATCCTTAATAGAAATTTAATTTATACCTTGTATATATCTAGTCTACGTTTGGAAAATCACTATATAAATGAATTTTCCGTTAAAATTTGAAAATTAATAAGACATAGCGATTTCGAATAATTTTCAGGTTCCATCAGATTAATAAAAATATAATCCCGTGGGTAAGAAATCGACTGTTTGGTCGTCATCCCTTATGGGACAATATTATCATATTTAATTTTTATATACAAAATCCATCGGCTTGTTGTAAATGCCATTGTCTGGGCAGGATGATAATAACAAAATTTTCTGAATTGGGCAGAACACCTTTAGGGACATATTCCTCTTCAAGTTGATTTTGAATCCATATTTTTATCAGTCTCTTTTCTTTTTATTCTATTTCAAAAAAAAAATATTAGTGATCAATATTTCAAGAAAAAAGAAAGTTAATCTACGTTTTATTTTTACTCGGGATTGAATACTTTTTCCTCTCTTTGTCCTATTTACAAAAAAAATACATTTTTACACATTATTTCATTTATCTTAGTTTAAAATTTGTTTATATATTTTTCTATTTTATATGGTAAAATTCTGCTATTTAACACATAAAATAAAAATCGATTTAAAACTTTTCCAAAATAACTATCAAAAAAAAACTTAAAAAAAGTGAGAATTCGAATAAATTTTCATTTACGCAATAAATAAATTTTTAAACTACCCAATTTTTAAAAAAGTTCGTCAATGTAACAAAGAACACAATCAACATATATTATGGATTATAATTTCATTGTTTTATCATATATATATATATATATATATATATATATATATATGAATAAAGGCATATATATATATAAGTTATATGATGTGTGTGTGTGTGTGTGTGTGTGTGTGTGTGTGTGTGTGTGTGTGTGTGTGTGTGTAACGAATGTAACGGCCGCAATTTTCGACATATTTGCAAAACCAAAATTTACATGCACATGCTCCAAGTTTTCGAAAAAACCAAGACCGACTTTTTTTCTTTCTCAACTCCCATCGATAGTGGAAATAATCGATTTTTTCATGCTTCTTAAATAGTTTTCATGTAGTTTGCGGCCATTTTTCTACTGGTCAGAGAGAGAGCTGGCTGCCACGAATAGGCAGGAAGATTCTATTGGCCAGCGTGAGATTTTCAGCTGACTGACACGAATATTAAATAGCATGCTAGCATGCAAAAAAAAAAAAAAAAAAATATAGCTGCATTCGTCACAAGTGGGAAAAATTTAAATCTGCATGGCACTTTACTCCAATTGGCTCATTCGTTTTACTTAAACTCAACGTTGATTCTGATTCCATAAGAACTGGGTTGGATGTGAAAAAGTATTTGTTAACATTCTTTTTTTCATTCGGTTTTTCCAGTTACGAGTCCTTTTTAAAGCTGATCGTTTTGTGTTCATTTTTGTTTAGTTCTTTTTTCGTAACAGATTTAATGTTTAGTATAGAACTTAGAAAAAATTCTCAGTGTGAAATAGGCAAGAAGTAAGGCATGTAGCAACATCAATACCCCAAAAATCAATTCTTTTTTAAAGGCAAGAAGGGCAAAAAATTTTTTAAATTAAAGTGATAGCGATTTATCTGTATGAGTCGTACGATTTTTTTTTCATTTATAAAACAATAATATCTGGCCAAGCTAACTTTTAATATATATAATTATCAAATATATTTGCTTCTTTAATGAACATAACATACACACATAAAAATAATCTTGTTTAATTTCTTGGGCTGAGAAATGTAAAGAAAAAAAAATTTCCTAGAATAAAATATATGCCGATCACATGTTGATTTTTTAAAATTTTAACCAAATAACTAAGGTCTCGTATAAGCCTTTTTTCAAGACTTTAATGTTGGGCATTTGTTGCTCATGTATAAACCTCAATATTTGGTTGAATAAAATCTCATCTATCAATGTAACTCTCAAATTTACTTTGTTTAAAAACCCTGGATACAGATATATCTGTAGATATTTGATGGAAAAAAAAAATTTTGAATTCCGTATAAATGACAAATATTTCTTTGGCTATTGTTCCGATATCGTAGCTGTTACACAATATATTGACTTATATATATTTCATTTTTTTTTTTAAGAGTCAATATAAAACGCAAATATAAAAATTAATTAGATTTTCCGATTCTCCTTTTTTCGAGAAAAAGCGACAGGAGATGATTATATATATATATATATATATATATATATCATATCATTCTCAATATATATATGTCAATTAATATTTCTTAATTATAAAAAATCTTTCGATATATGACTGACGATTCAGAATTTTCCCGCAGTAGGTTGTCATTTCTTTGGTGTGGTAGACCAGTTGCCATCCAAAGCTATTTAAAATTGTTTCTGTCTTGCTACGTACTCATAACAAGAAGAAGAAGAGGTTTCATTCCTTCCTAAATGTATTATAATGTAAGTGAATTAATGTGTTCGATTAGAATTCGATTTCGATGTAATTAAATAGGTGGAATTTCTCCCTTTTCAATTCCACAAACGTCAGGTGGAAATTTGTTTTCTAACATTGTTGAAATTTTATTTATATTATCTATTTTATATATATATATATATATAGATAATGAAGATAAAATATTTATTTAGAAAGATTTTAATAATAAAAGTTCATAGATAGATAGATAGATATTCAGATAGATTGAAATGTTAAGATTATAAGATAAATAGATAGATAAATAGATAGATACAATAAATGAATGAATAGATAATAAAAATTTTCCGAAATAAATATTCGTCCTTTAGATAAATAAAGATGAATTAATATAAAAGTCATTTACGCTGATTTTTAGCCTGAATTTTAATATTGAAAAGATAAAAGATATATTCGATAGATAAATAGATTTAAATTTATAGATAAATTAAAAAACCGAACAATTATATATAAATATGTAAATTTCAAATGATTTTAAAATAGATAGATATTCTGATTTCAGTAACAGATAGATAAAAGCTAACGGAAGGCCGTATGGGAAATAAAGGATTCTATAATGAAGATGCCTAGACCGAGAGATAGATAGATAGATAATAGATGAATATTCTGCATAAATACATAATGATAAGTTGGAGATAGATAAATATTCTTCATAATATTAAAGGCCGAGATAATTAGATAGATAGATAAATAATATATAGATAGAATATATATATTCTAATTTTATAAAAAATATTAGATATATAGATAGATAGATAATATATTTTCATATAACGAATCTTCCGAGGTAGATAAGGGTTATATAATGAAGATGCCTAAACCGAGATAGTTCTAATATTATAGATAATGAAATTCTGAATAGATAAATAGATAGATATGTAATAAAAAATTTGATTTTGGGGCTCTATTCTTTTTAGTCTTCAACGTTTTTCAAATGGAACGAGCGTTCAACCCTAAATTTAATCCAAAAATAATTTTTTTCACAGAAATGCTTCCATTTTTAAAAAGGCTTTTTCCAAACCAATGGTGTTGCGTAAGACCTAATGGTTAGGTTTCTCGCTGCCCAACTCTCGATCGCCCTGCAACCTACCCAACCAATTTCAGCCTCGTCGTCACCGACCAATGGATCAATGGTGCCAACAATTCCCAATGAGGGGTAAACGATTTTCAATTGCACACAGACAAACATCTGGAATATTCGTTCAAAGCCAGTGTTTTTGAATTAAAAAATGTGGAAACGTGCCGAGACGATCACACTTCCTCGCGCGTTTCAACATTTAACCATGGTTGCCTCCTTTTTTCCCATTCGACCCTAGAGCATTCCTTTAAAAAAAAAGCTAAAAAAAAAACAAAAAAACAAAAAAAAAACATGGTAGAAACTCTTTTTTTTCTGTTTCTTTTAATTGAACACATAACGGAGTTGAATTGTTGGTAGTGAAGAAGGTGTATCAACATGTCTTATAAGCTATTAGCTGAATTTTGATCTGAAATGTTCACTGTATAATACGCAGTCTATGCGGCTAATGAGAAGCATTCGGATAAGCGCAAAGAAGGCGATTATGTTTGTGTTACGGGACCTTACCCATAATAACATAATGGACCATTCCATACGTAATAAATACTGCGCCTCAAGAAGAAGCAGGGAGTTCAAGTCCGGAGTTCAGTCTGAAGTCTGGAGTGAAGTCCGTCAGGAGTCTGTCAGTCAGTCAGAGCGAGTCAGTCAGTCGAGTCAGAGGCAGTCCGAAACAGAGTTACGTTCAGACAATTACTACTAAACCTGATTGTTCGTACTAACTATTTTCTACCTCTCTGTATATATTCCTGTTTGTAATATATTTGTGTTATTCCATATCCGTGTTCGAGTTCTTCTTTATTGGTTCTACCTTGGACTATCACCGTGGTACTAGGAACCGGATCATTTCCACTAGTACCAATTCAAACCATTACAACCAAGACCGACTTTGCTACATCCACAGGGTTGAATTAATTCACATTCAGTATATATTCCTATGGTAATAATAATTTTCCTTTAAATTCTCAAGAACCGCTACCTTGTGGAATAGACTCCCACGTGGTTGCTTCCCAAAACACCATCGTCTTAACCTCTTCAAATTAGAGCCAATCATTATCGCTATATAATCGTAATCTTTATTTCCAAAATCCGCCTTTTACGTTCATATCATTAATCAAATTCTAAGTCTTATATTATTCTTGTGCCTTGTATTGGTTGAGTATTATATAATCCACGAATTGGATAAGTGCGGCATAAGGAAATATTAGCATAGAATTTACGGTTACGTCTAAAAGATTCTAACATTAAATTGCGAGAAAAACAGTCAGTCTTATTCTAAGTCTTATTCGACTTGACAAAGGAAAATTTACTTTTATAAAAAATCCTGGAAATTTTATTGTGATATGTCAGGAGAAACCAGTTCTTCACAATTTTAAATAGAAAAAT
Source organism: Acanthosepion pharaonis (assembly GCA_903632075.3). Lineage (NCBI taxonomy): Eukaryota > Metazoa > Mollusca > Cephalopoda > Sepiida > Sepiidae > Acanthosepion > Acanthosepion pharaonis. The sequence goes on along the minus strand of CAHIKZ030002319.1, from coordinate 27,972 downwards.
AAATTTTTTTTACGAACAGATATGATCCATACTGATAATATATATATATATATATATATATATATATATATATATATATATATATATATATAAATTAAAAATATTATAAAGAGGAGATAGCGCAAACGTTTTGGTTGTAATGTGGATTTTTTTTAAATATTATGCTTTATTTTCCATAATTTTACTACACGTGTTTCTGGTCTCGCGACCGTCATCAGGTAAATGGTGGAATTTCCACATATTATTAAAAATAATTAATTTTTTCCTCCTTTATGTTTTTCGATGTTAAATATTCTCGATATGAGACATTCACTTTCTATGTGTTAGTAATCCGAATGTCTTTCTTGAATTGGCAGTGAAAGAGTTCTGCGATGGGTCATAAAACAATTAAGATTGGTCCAAAGAAATGAATGAATTTCTTATATTTTCTTATCTTTCAATATTTTTTGACCCTGTGTGTTCTTAGATCTAT
>CAHIKZ030002319.1:0-22500 GCA_903632075.3 Acanthosepion pharaonis | reverse complement strand
TATATATATATATATATATATATATTTAAAGATATATATATATATATATATATATTTTAAAGATATTTTTTTGTAGGTACGAAATTTAATGATCGAAATAAAAATATAAAACTTAATATTACGAGACATATTAAGAAAAAAACGGGCGAAGCAACCGGTTTCGCTCCCAACATTCAGGCTTAAACAGGTTGTCCCAAAACCTCCTCCTTATTTCATCTAAAGGTTCTGGAGTCACTTTACATCGGGTCCCGTAAGCCTTCTTTGTGTAAACAACGTGAGTGTTTATTTAGGACTCGCTGTCATTTGTCGCTAGTTCCTTTTGCATATTTTTCCTCCCACATCTTTCTTTTTATTGTACATTTTTCTGTGTTAATTTTAAATCTCCCGTTGAAGCCTGAAGAGCAGGAAAAAACCGGTTGCTTCGCCCGTTTTTAATATGTCTCGTAATATTAAGTTTTATACTTTTATTTCGATCATATATATATATATATATATATATATATATATATATATATATATATATATTGGGACACCTTCATTTCAGGACAATCTCCTTGACACCGGACACAATGTTACGCTGAGGATTCTACAGAATACCCATTTTAAAGAAACTTTACAAACATCTTTTAAGTTCATTTAATTCAACTTCATCCAACATAAGGCCCAAGATACATTCAAGGTAGAGGATTACTGAATGTGGAGCTTAATATGAACGTAAGAGGGGGAAGAAGGAAGTGAAGATTAGGCAGAGGTCTTAAAAATTCTATGTGAAATGCCTAAAACGGAAAAATTCCACAGTACATTATTGGATATTTATCAGATGTTTGCAAACTGAGGAACAATACGTGTTGCGGATGAGTTCGTTTTCTTTTATATATATATATATATATATGGTGGTACCCAACTTGCAGTAGAACAAATCGGTACGCGGGGAAAGATGGGAAATAAAAAAAGAAAGAAACAAAAACATTAAACCAAAGCGAAAACAATCGTCCAGTATTTAACCTCGATGTCTCAAAAAAACAAAACAAAATGAGTCAAAAGACAACTACGTAAAATGCTCAATACACTAAAATCTTAAGGAGCCAAGGCAAACCTACCTAGTTTCACCTAAACGGATTTTTCAGGGTAAAAAGAAACCTCGGTAGGTTTGCCTGGCTCGCCTAAATAAATATATATATATATATATATATATATATATATATATATATATATATATATATGATTTATATTTTTATTTATGAAGTGATAGCGCCTTGCTGATATATAGAGTTTGGATTGAGAATTCAACATTGCGCGATATACAGCGGTTTTTCGAGTGAATCCATCTTCAGACAAGCCCCCGGCAAATGTATGATTACTTCACAGTGATATATATATATATATATATATATATATATATATATATATAAACCGAAATTCTCGTCGAAATCTGAAACTAACAGTCGGCATGCACTGATGACTTCTATGACACACCTATTTCTATAAACTCTCTATTTCAGTAATTAACGATTCGCTTCCGTATGGATATAGTAAAATTTAGTCACCATCTATCTATCTCTTTCTATCTATCTATCTATCTTTTATCTATCTTCTTTACTCCTGTTCCTATCTATCTATCTATCTATCTATCTATCTATCTATCTATCTATCTTTTACAGTCTGTTCCTATCTATCTATCTATCTATCTATATATCTCTTTTTTTTATCTATCTATTCTGTATCTATCTACATTCTTTTATATCTATTTTTTACAGTTGTTCATTCTATCTTAACATCTATCTATCTATCTATCTATCTATCTATTCTTTTTATCTATCTATCTATCTATCTATCTATCTATCTATCTATCAAGTTGTAGTTCCAAAGTCCCAGTCTGTTTATTACTCCGCGAATTTTCTTAACATTTTACTAAGTCGTCAAGTGTTGACTGAAAAATACTTAGATAAAATACTTAGAAAACCAAACGTCTTGCTATGCTGTTTTCTACATAGATAGATTTTTCAGTCTAAAAAATAGATAGAAAAATTCTCTTAAAATCTCTTAATGATAGATAGATAGATAGATAATAGATAGATATTTGTAAGACTGAGATAGATATTTAGATAGATGAATAGATAGATATATTGATTTTTCTGATAATAGATATATAGATAAAATAATAAATAGATAGAGATGAACAGACTGAGAGGCTGTGGTTCAAGATATCTCGAAAGCGATTGACAAGCTTGGGTACGCTAGACCTTTACCTCAGCTCTATGTTTAAAATCAGTCAACGTATATTTAATCCAGTTGTTCCTATCAAATCTTGAAATAAAGTTCGTTTTGGATGGACTTACTTTCCTATTCTTACTCCGGAATGCGGATGTCTTCTAAGGCTCTATCCTGGATCATACGCTGTTTTTTTTAAATCTTCATCAGTTGTCTTCTTGATGACGCCATTTCCAAAGTAGGCATTTATGCTGATGACACTACCATTTACTCACGTTTCAGTAACAAACCCGTCTTAGCTGCTCATGAAAAGGACGTCCAATATGCGTTTAACTGTGCCAGGAAATATCTCGTAAATCTTAATCCCTCTAAAATCAAACTGTTCTCATTTAACCATCATAGAGGATTTTTCCTGTCCGCCATCAAAATGACTGATGCTAGGTTCATAGGGAGCAACACACTGCGCTATCTTGGCCTCACATTTTCAACTAACATGAAGTGAAACGACTAAATCGAATCAATAGCTGCATCTACCGCAAGGAAAGTTGGGTGACTGTGTCGTGACAGAAGTTTTTTTCGCGTCAGATTCCATCTTGCACATTTACAAATCTACCATTCGTTCTTTCATTTTATACTGTTGCTATATCTAGTCTGGGGCTCCTGCTATTTATCTGGAGTTCCTTGACAAAATCCAAAGAAGGATCTGCAATGAAATCTATCCCGACATAGCATTTCGACTTTAGTCACAATCTCATCGTTGTGATGTGGCTTCCATCTTTCTTTTCTAAAACATATTTTAATGGAAACAACCCAGACGACCTTTTTTTCCCTGGTGCCTGGATACGCTAGTTTAAGCGTGCTACTAGATTCCACAATCCAAGCCGCTATCCATTACTCCATCTTGCATCCTCACACACACACACACACACACACACACACACACACACACACACATATATATATATATATATATATATATATATATATATATATATATATATATATGTGAAAATATATAGAAAATAGGAAGGAACTGGTTAGGTAAATAATCCAAAGTCCCTTAGTATTTTAGTTATTATTTTTTAAAATAGTGCTCGATACAAAAGTAGAGCATAAATATAATTATTTATTTAAAAATATGATTCCAAATCGCGACATAAGAAGTCCCATGTTTCTCAAAAGAAGAGCCGAAAAAAATAAATATAAATTATTTAAATTAAATTGAGTTAAAATAAGCTCTGTTCCATCTTCAAGCGAAATTTTTTGTATTCAAAAAAAATCGTATGAAGATGGAACAAAATTGTATTTTAATTTTCAAATATAATTTAAATTATAATAATTATATTTAGTTTTCATTTTTGATACTTATATGAGAATATGTCGCGATTTGGAATCCCTTTTTTTATATGTATATATATATATATATATATATATATATATATATATATATATAAATATATGATTGTGTGTATGTGTGTGTATGTGTCTTGAGTGTCTATTATTGAAAAGTGTAGATATTTTGTATCTGTTCAATTAAACCATCTTTTTTTAATCTTACGCTAATCTGGCTGACGCAGATGTACGAAATTTCCAAAATCATTATCAGGTGTCGGTAAGTTCGTAAACATCATTAGTCTTAATTTATATTGATATTTTTCTGGAGGTTTAATGTCGTTTTTGTAATTGCAGTGCAGACTATGTTAATTGCTAACTAATTAACCGACATGACTTTCAGAATCTCTCCAAAGGCAAGAAATTCATTTTGCCTTTTCCTGGCCATTCCTTCATAATGGGTTGAAGGTAATTGTTGAGACGTTGAGTGTTTCCCCGTGCGTGTATTGAAATAAGGACAAACACATACGTAGGAAAAATACTGGTATATCTGAAGAGGTATTTACAACAGAGAGATTAGTAGTCAAACGAACGCAGGTTAGTCAGTAACAATCAGAAAGAGTATAAAAGTCCAACTGTATCTTCCGGTAGAGAGACGGAAGTATGATGGTCACCTGATCTTCCCCAGAACTCTATAGAACTGTCCTATTAGTAGTAGAGGATCAGTCCATTCTGATGAGAAGGTGGGTATTCCAACAGTAATATATAAATATATATATATATATATATTTTAATGAACACATTTTTTAAAATTAAATTGACAGTTGTTTCATGCTAAATGCAATTTGTTTTCACCTGATGTTTTACATTTAGCATTAAACAGAATTCGCCTTTTTTTTCCTTGCTAACCATTTTAATTTTAATTGGAAAATCTGATATATATATATATATATATATATATATATATATATATATATATATATATATATATATATATATATATTTTTTTTTTGAATTTAAAAAGAAATTCATATATCTTTTCGGAAATTAATCTAAGGCAAATCCTCACCGAATTCTTCAGAATATATTGAAAGTAACACATTTATATGTTTTAGGTCTGCCCATGTGTTTTCCGTGTCGACAATATGTATTTTAAAATGTTTATAGAAGCTGGACAAAGGTTTTAAGAATTTTGACAATGGGAAAAAGGTTCAACATTTATTTAAGCATACACACAAACACACACACACTCATTTCTTCCTTCTGTTTTGGGATCTGATGATGCCGAGAAAGGCGAAACACTTAATCAAGACTAGTGTCAATGAAATGTTTTACACACACACATATATATATATATATAAATTGAGATCAAATATGTATCATGTATTGGAATCCGACTGAATAATAGGATAAAGAACAAATAGTAAAATTTTATAAATCTAACATGTCTCTCTTTTATTAAAAAAAATATATGCTATATATATATATATATATATATATATATATATATATATATATATATATATATATATATATATATATTCATACATATTTCATTTTTTCTCAATCTAAAACTTTGGCTTACATACGCCATTATCGTTGCTAGGAAATCATCCATGTAAACAATCACAGACTATCATCACTGTCTTGTCCGTATATTGCTTAATATGTTGTACAGTAATTGACATTTTTAATAATGGCTTATGTAAGCCAAAAAAAGATTGGATTAAAAAATATGGATCAATATTGTGATTTTCTTTCTTCATTTAATGATAATGTTATTAAACTTATTAGACGTTATGAAAAAAATTTACATAAAATAAATAGACAACAAAAAGATCTATATTATTTAATGAAACATGTATGAATGAAAAAAAAAAAAATATAAAATACATATAATATATATATATATATATATATATATATATATATATATATATATAAATATATATATATTGTAATTGTTTTGTTTTTCTTTAAATAACAGAAATATTATTTACATGGTTAAAAAAGTAGGGGATGTTTTTTTATTAGAAATTTTATGATAAAAAAGAATTTTCTTATTAAGTTCTGCTCTCGTTAAAATATCTTTTTTTAGGCTTCATTACTGCAGCACAAACATTCGTTACAAAAAGTTTCTCAGAGTGTAAGTTTGAGAATTGATTCAATTCTTATTCAATGATTCTAAGAGGGCATTTTCATTTTTTTTTTCGTTTTTCTGTCAAGTTCATCCCAGTCAATCCCATTAGGGGGAAAAAACAGACTGAAAATTAGTTAATTATAGAAGAAATGTTCTGCTCAGACAAAAATCAGTTTGTTTAATTTTAAATAAAAAATTTTATCTAAAAATAATGTATTTTAAATTTGTGTGTGTGTGTGTGTGTGTAAGTGTTGTGTGTGTGTGTGTGTGTGTGTGTGTGTGTGTGTGAAAATGATATTTTTGAGGTATGCTATATTTATTTCAAATATAAAAGCTCAATGTTTTTTTATATATAGATATTTAAATATAAATATAAATATAAATTGAATCCATACCTCAGAGGCGATTTATTATTTTTATTTAATGAATGGACGCAATCGTCATGTTCACTGATTTATGAAATATATATAAATATATATATATATATATATATATATATATATATATATATATATATATATTTATATATTTATATATATTATATATTATTATTTTATTATATATTTTTATTTTTATATATATATATATATATATATATATATATATATAATATTTTATATATATATATGTTTTTTTAGACTTTTTCAGATATTTTTACATATAATTAATTTTTTTAACCAAATTGAAAAAAAAATAATTTTTTAGTATATTAATTTTTAAAAAAATTTTAATATAAATGATTATTTATATCTGCCCGATTTAAAATCATTAATAAATATGTTAATTCTTCATATATATTTCCTATATATATTTATATAACTTTATAACATTTAAATATTTTTAAATGAAATTAAATTTTTTTTGTTTTTCAATACATTTTACATTAAAGTACAATTTTGTTTTATATTTATTATTCCATGATATTATGTGCAAGTTTCAATGATTTTAAATATTAAATTCTTATTAAATGGTAATTAAATAGTTTTTATTATTTTGATATAAATTATTGTATATATATAATATAAATAATGTCATTGTAAAAAATACTTTTTAAATATATATCGAGATATAATTTCATTAAAATATCAAGAATATTATATATAATTCCAAATAGAATAAAAATTTTTCTAATCGAATATAAATATTTTCAAAGAAAAAAAAACTTTTTTACATTTAAAATATAAATTTTTGATCTTTTTTATTCAGGCATTATATAAAAAACCATTTGGTTTTTTGTACTTTCCAACCTTGAATATCCAAAAAATATAGATATTTAGGAATGGTGCAAATATGTTATAAATTCTGAATGTCAAATTAAAATTTAAATTTCCAAATTAATCATTGTATTGGAAAGCAAATTTACAAATTTAATTTTTCTTTTTAAAAACAACTGAAAATCAATTTTCCATTAAAATATTGGTTCATATTATTTTTCATAAATAATGGAAAAAAATTAGATTCTTATTGAAATTTCCATTTTTAAATTTTACCCTTTTGAATTGTTAAATCCAAGAATGAGAAAAATTTTAAAAAATCAAATTTACAAATCAAAAAAAAGCTTGTCCCTTGAAATGACTTATGAAATGTTTGCATTTACATTTCAAACATTGAATATACATTCATATTTTTAATCATTTAAAAAAAATACTGGTGTAAAAATTTAAATTATTTAAAAAATTTTTCAATCATTCCATGATTTTTTTATTGTTGAAATGAATTATTATATTTGAAATCGAAACGATATAAAAATTTTGATTAACCATTGTATAATTTTATTTCTTTAATTCATTTGGTGTGTTTCAATTTTTTTTCTTTTTTTGTTTAGTTTTTAAATTGGAAACAAATTTTTCATTTTCTTTTCAATGTTAGTATTTGCAATAATCCGGAAATCAAAATGGTTTTTTTAAATCAATTATCTTTTTTCCTTAACCATTTGAGATTTTTAATCAATTAAATAATATTCTTATTACTTTGAATTTTTTCACTTGTAGTTTTTTATTTCTTAAGGCTTTAATGAAATTGTTAACCAGAAAAAAATTAACTGTTTGTCTTATTTATAAATAATTTATTTTTTATTATATATATATATATATATATATATATATATATATATATATTTTTTATATTTATAAAAATAAATTTATTTTTTATTATATTTCAATATTTTCCATTTGAATATATATATATATATATATATATATATATATATATTTATATAAATATATTATTTTTATTTATTGTTTTTTTTTTTTTATTTTTTTTTCTGTTTAATTTTTTTTAGTTTAATTTTTTCATGAAAATTTGTATTTCTATAGATTTTATATATTTATATATTATATTTATATATATATATATATATATATATATATATAATTCAATTCAAAAGATATATGTATTATTGAAATTTTCCTATAAAAAGTTCTGTTTTTCACTTTAACATTTCATTTCAGTGATGTTTTTTTCCGTTTGCCTTTAGCTTGGATCCCAATATATATATATATATATATATATATATATATATATATTTATTGGTATTTTTTTCCAAAATGTTTTTTTTTAATAAACATGTCTCGGTAAATAACTTTTTCCTTTTGTTAAAATTTTCAATGGAATTTTCTTTTTTATTATAATAAATATTTAAAAAAATAGTTCATGAACATTTTTGTTTTGTGTTAGGAAAAAAAAGACGTTTTGACTGCAATTGTGCTAACAAAAAATTATTCGGATAAAATTTAATATGCATTCAACATTGTAATTTTGTTTTCTCCTTTTTATAAAATTTTTTTTTATTGTAATAATTAAAAGAATTTTCCTATTAAAAATTATTTTACAAAACTTGAAAAATAAATAAATCTTGTCTTCTATTATATATATAAATATATATATATATATATATATTCATATATATATATATATATATTTTTTTAAAAAAAAAATTAAAAAACAGAAAATGATTTAATTGAAACTAAAATCCATCATTAACGAACTCAATTCAAATTTCCATTTGAAATGTTTTTTTTCTATAAATTTTGATTCTATCACTCCATTTTTTTCTTGTTTTAACATTTCATTTTGAAACATTATATAAATGAAAATTAAATTGTAAATAAACAAAAAAAAATTTTTTTTAAAAATTATTTGTTTTCATAATTGTTTTTTTAAATATATTTAATATATATATATATATATATATAATATATATATATATATATTAATATAAATAAATATTTATAGATAAAATGTGATATATAAACAATATATAATGTATATATATATATATATATTATATATAAAATATATATATATATATTATATATATATCATATATATATATATTTATTTATATATATTTTTTATATATTTAACAATATGATATATATTAATATATATATATATATATTTTAATTAAATATTTCATTTATTAAAATATATTGAATAATTTTATATTTTTATAAAAATCTATCTGATAAATTTTATAAGATATCTATATATATTATATATATATATATTTATATATATATATTTAAATAATCAAATAATGACTAAATTCGAAAATGCATTAAATTTTAATGCAAAATACAAAAAAAATAAAGGAAAATAATTAAAATAAAATAAAAATGTTAAAAAAAAATTTAATATAATTAAAATTTAATTTGTATTATGTAAAATATTTTCTGAAATCCCCATTTTTTTATTAAAATCATTTTCAAAAAATGACATTGGATCCTGGATCTTATTTTTTGGGATGGTCAAATGGTTCCACAAATCAACTTCTCTTTTTCCTCTTTTTTCTTGAAATCTTGTTCTTTTATAAAAAGCAAAATCGAAAATAGTAAAATGTTTAAAAAATCTGGGTTTATGATATTGTTTAAATTTATAAATAATCCTTATTATATCTTTCATGTTTTAAAAAAAAGAAACATAAAATATAATAAAATTGACAATTTCCTTTGATTTAAGAAAATTTAAGGAGAACGAACATAATGAAACTTTAAAACTGATGGAACCTCTAAAAACAAGACGATGGTTTATAACTATAAAAACTTCCAAGCACTTTTCAAAAAAACAAAATATTAGTAAGAAAAATATAACTGATAAAACCTCTGTCAAAATAATTAAAACTGGACACACTTTCCATCCGAAACTGCTTAAAGAACGAATTAAATTTTTAACACATTTAAAATGATGGTTTCATGTAATTACCACAAAGACATCCTTTAAAGCAAACGCTGGATTTCTAAATGTATGTTTTTGATTTACTTTATAAATGGAAATGTGGTATGAGACAAATTTAGATAATTTTTCAATTCAACAAATAATTTTTGTTTGGAAGTGAAAAATTTATAACTTGGTTTGCATGCGTTTTGTTTCAAAAATCAATTTTAATTTGATTTTCCCTCAATCCATCCGTTCCATTTTTTCATAACGAAGTCCCGATACTTTTTTTCAGTTCTCGTATATTCCGTCATATATGTTTTCGAAAAATGAAAAAAATATGTATTGTCAGATTTTTAATCAATTCTTTTTTTTTTGAAAATAAAATATTTTATAATAATGGAATAATAAATATATAAAAATGAAAATAATCTCCCTCTTATAAAGAATTTGAAAATGAAATTTAGACAGATGTTATTCCGAAAATTCGTTTCTCAAAGAAATCGAATAAAAAACATAAATAAACGTATCAATCATAAATAAAATCTACGAAAAAATTTAATAATCTATCATTATTTTATTATTTTAAATATGTCCAATTTTAGAACATAAAAATTTTTAGTTGGAACTTTCAATCTCTTATTTTATTTATTATTTTCTATTTTTTGACCATATATTGTTTATGATTTTTTTTTTTTTAATTGAAAACTTAATTAAAAAAATAATAATGTTCTTAAAATTGCAATGTTAAATCATTTGCATTATATTTGATATTTATTCAATATATCTTTTATTTAATCAGATTTATACAACATTTAAATTTATCAATTGGCTAAAAATATTTTATATATATAATATATATAAATATATCATATCAGGTCATCCCATAAGTTCTGTCCGAATTTTAACTTTTGTTAAAATGAACGAAATTTAAAGAGTATTTTATAATGTCTAATGGAGCTGAACATTATTTTTATGTTTAGATGCATTTAAACTGATCAAATTTTATTTCAGAGAACAATAAAATTAAATTTTGTTTGATTAAAACCCTGCTAACATGGAAGTACCCAAGAATCATTTGAGGCACATAATGCTTTATGAGTTCAAGAAAGGAAACTCAGCAGCCGAAGCGGCTAGAAACATTCACTCAGTTTATGGAGAGGAATGTGTGAATGAAAAAGAACTTGCAGAAGATGGTTTGCAAAATTCAGAGGTGGAGATTTCACCCTTGAAGATGAAGATCGAACCGGACGTCCAGTTGAGTTTGATGAAAAGCTTCTTGAAGCAGCCCTTGAAGAAAATCCTGCTTTATCAGTTGAGGAATTGGCAGTGGTTCTCAGTTCAAACCATACAACTGTTCATCGTCATCTTCAACAACTTGGAAAAGTTCCTAAACTTGGAAAATGGGTGCCTCATGAATTGTCTGAAAACAACCTCAAATCCCGAGTTGACATCTGCTCTTCTCTCCATTCTCGCCAACTTGTTTCACCTTTTTTTTTTTGGATAGACTTGTGACTGGCGACGAAAAATGGATCTTTTATCGAAATGTTAAGCGTCGTAGACAGTGGCTTGGTAAAGGGAAGGACCCCAGCCACAGCCGAGAAGGGAAACTTCATGGGCAAAAGGTTCTTCTTTCAATCTGGTGGGATCGCCAAGGAATAATCCACTTTGAATTCTTACCACCTAATGCAACAATTAATGCTCAAATATACTGTCAGCAATTAGAGCGTTTGAACCAAGCTTTGAGGAAAAAAAAACCTGCTCTAGTGAATCGAAAAGAGGTGATGTTTCATCAGGACAATGCGCGACCCCACACAGCAAGAATCACGTCACAAAAGATCGAAGAACTTGGTTGGGAGAAAATTCCTCATCCACCTTATTCTCCCGATCTTGCTCCTTCAGACTACCATTTGTTTCGTAGCTTACAGAATCATTTGGAAGAAACAGCTTTTGTAACACAGGAAGAGGTTAAAACTGACATTTGTGAGTTCTTCGAATCAAAGCCAAAAAGAATTTTACAGTAATGGAATTAGTAAGCTTGTTAATAGATGGAAGGAAGTCATAGATAATCAGGGAAAATACATTGTTGATTGAATCTGTAATTAAATGTAACATTTGGTCACTTGTTTTCTTTATTCAAAATTCGGACAGAACTTATGGGATGACCTGATATTATGACCTGATATATATATATATATATATATATATAAATGATATATAAATTTTTTATTTTTTTAGAAATTTGAATAAAATTATAATTATTTATAATTAAAATATTCAGAAAATTCAATTTTTTTTAATGATTTTTGACATCAGATTCATTTTTTAGTTCAAAATTTTTATTTTAATATAAATGGTCCATTTCTTTTTTTTTTATAAAAATTTTATTTTATAAATTTTCATCATTTTTTGGATGTCATGTTTTTTGTATTGAAAAAAATAAAAATATTATATTTTATAACATATTTTTTCTTTTGTTTTTATAATTAAAAATTCTTGTATTTAATAAAAAAAATTTTTTATAAATATTCATTTATTTATTGATATAAACTTGAAAAATATTAATCTTTGATTTTTCAATATTTTTTTGCATAATGAAATTAAATTATTCTTTTTGTAAAATTTTAAACATTTAAATTTTCTTTATATATTAATTTTTTAAAAATATATTTTTTTTTCTATTTTTTTCAAATATTTAATTAATTTTCATATTTGCTATTTTTATTTAATTATTTGAATAAAAATATTTTAATTTACAATTTGAAAAATTTTTTCTCAGAAATAAAAAAAATTTTATTATTATTTTTAAAATTAATTTTTTTTAATTTTTTTTTTTTTTATATTGAAATTACCAAAACATCCATTTTAATCTGTTTTTTTTTTATTTTAAAAAAAAAAACTTATCTAAAATAGATATTTAATTATTAAAAAAAATATTGTATTTGAGATTTTTTTCTTTTTGTTTAAATTTTTTCACTCTATTTTATTTAAAAAAAAGAAATAAATTTGAAATTAATTTTTTATTTTATTTATTTTTATATCTTTTTTATATATATTGATTCAATATATATGGAAAAAAATAAAATTTAAAACATTTTATATAATTGACAAAAATACAAAAAATATTTGAATTTGAAAATATCTTCAGATAATTTTTTATTTAAATTTTTATAAAATTAATTAAAATTTTATTTTATTTAAAAAATTATGTTTTTATCAAAAAATCAAATTTTAAAAAATGAAATGAAAAATGAATCATTTTTTAATTTTTAAATTTTTTTTTTTTTATTTTTTTTCAATTTTTTTTTTTTTTTTGATCATTATTTCTTTTTTCAACATTTTTGAAAAAAAAATCAATCTCAAAAAAAATTTATAAATTTTTTTTTAAATTCTTTTTCTTTTTTTATTTTAAATTTTTAAATATTTATGAATTTAATGAATCATTTCTTTTATAATTTATTTGATATAAAATATTTTTTATTCAAAACCAAAATTCCTGACAAAAAATTAAAAATTTACAAAAAAAAAATTTATTTAATTTTTAAAAAATTTTCCTTTTTTTAAAATAAAATAATTTTTTTTGTTTTTTTTTTTCTCTCTTCGAAGTTTCAATCCATTTTAATTATTTTTTTTTTCAATGTCAATTTTTTAATTTTTATTAAATTTTATTTATATTTAATATATATTAAAAATATTATATTATTTTTTCAAATTATAAAATTTTTTTTTAAATTTTATATTATCCAATTCTTGGAAGCAAAAAAAATTCTTATAATATTTAAAATTTTAAAAATGATCTTTTTAAAATTTTTTAAATAATTTTTAAATTTTCCAATTTTTTTTTTTTTTAATTTTTTTTTTTAAATTTTTTCAAAATTCTGTATATTCATTCAAAAAAAAATTTTATTTTATTTGAAAAAAATATCTTTTTTGTTTCCCATAATATTTTTTCATGAAATATATTATATATCTATATTTTTAAATTTTTATATTTTTAAATTTTCATTGGTTCAGATGTTAATAAATAAATTTTTTGTTGAATAAAGTTTTAAATTCTTAATTTTTTCTAAAATTTAATTTTTATTGTCAAATTTTTCTTTTCTCAATTATATATTTTTATTGCATTAAAAATCTAAAATGTTTTTGATTGTTCTTTAATATTTTCAAAAATATAGATATATTCTTTGAAAAAAATTTTTTTTTATTTTTCCTATATAAAAATTTTTTTTTTATTTTTATTCCTGAAAAGATTTATTTTTTCATTTAAAAATATAATTTTCAAATGAAAAAAAAAATTCCTTATTTTTATATATATTTTCTGAAAACATATATCTTTTATTTTTTTTCCATAAATATTTTTTTTCATCTTATAATTATTTGTTTGTTAAATTTTTTAAATTTAAAAAAAATTTTTTTTTTTTTTTCTTTATTTTTCTTTTTGGCATTTTTATATATTAGAATAAATAATAAAATTGGTATTTCCATTTTTCTTCCAACATAAAAATTATATAAATTATAAATATATTTTATATTTTTTTTTCAATTTTTTGATTTATTCATTTTATATGAAATTCAAAAATTTTTATTTTAAATAAAAATTTAATTATTTTTTTTGATTATTTTTTTTAAATGGATAAAATAAGTTGAATTTTAATTTTTATATATTTTGTAAAAAATATAAAAATAATATTTTAATTTAAAATTTTATTTTTTTTTTTATTTTATATATATATATATTTATTTTTAATATAATATATTAAATTTTAAAAATTTTTTGATTAAAATCATTTTTTTAAATTATTTAAATTATTTTTTAAATAAAAATTTTTGAATTATTTATAATTTTTAAAATTTTTTTTTGAAAAACAACATATTTTTTTAATTAATTTTTTTTTTTTTTTTTTTAAGATAATTAATTTATTTTTTTTTTTTTTTTTTTTTATCATTTTTTTTGTGTCCAATTTTTGTTTTTTTTTAAAATAATTTATTGTTTGGTTAATTTTTATATTTTAATATATTTATATTTTTA
Source organism: Acanthosepion pharaonis (assembly GCA_903632075.3). Taxonomy (NCBI): domain Eukaryota; kingdom Metazoa; phylum Mollusca; class Cephalopoda; order Sepiida; family Sepiidae; genus Acanthosepion; species Acanthosepion pharaonis. The sequence goes on along the minus strand of CAHIKZ030002319.1, from coordinate 7,633 downwards.
TATATAAATATATATATATATAATTTCTATTTTAATTTTATATATTATATTAAAATAGTTCTTTTTTAAAAATTAATTTTTATATATTTAATATCCAATATTTATAAATGTTTTATAAAATTATATATAACAAGATAAATAATTTTAATTTTATAAATAAATTAAATATTATATTTAATCTTTTTTAATATTTTGTGATTTCTATTTTCATTAAATTTAAATATTTTTATTATTATTTATTTTTTAGTTGACAGATATTTTTAAACATGTTTTTTTATTTTATTCAAAAAAAAATTATTTTGCATTTAAAAAAATTTAAATTCATAGATAAATTTTATGCATAATTTTTTTTATTCAAGTTTATCAAAAAATAAATTTAAAAAATGTAAGAATTTTAATTTTTTTGATAAAAAATTTTCATTTATTTAAATTAATTAATTATTTTTTTAATTTTTTTTAAATAATAATTTAAATTTATTTATTTTTATATTTTAAGATTTTTTTTAATTTTTTAATTTAAATGAATATTTAATCTTTTTTTCAATAAATTTTAATTTTTTTTTATTTTTTTATAAATTTTTTATTTTTATTTTATTTTTTTTTTCAGATTAAAAATTAAATGAATTTTTTTCAAAATATGTTAATTTTTTTTCAATCTCTTATATAAAATTTTTTTAACATTTTCATTTTTTATTTTTTTCTTTCAATTTTTTTTAATTTTTTAATTTATTTAATAAAGAATTTAAATATCATAAATATTACCAGTTTTGAATTTTTTGATCAATATCCTGAAATTATCTTTTTTCTTTTATAAAATAATTTTTTATATTTTTGTAAATTTATAATTCTATATTTCTTTTATTTTTTTATTTTTAGGTCATTTTTGTCAATTTTCAATTTTTTTAAAAAATGAAAATGAAGATTTAAAAAATGATTTTTTTTAATTTTTTTATTGTTTTAATAAGATTTTTTCCATTTTTAATTTTTATTTTTTTTTTTTTTAAATGTTCCATTTCATGATCATGAAATGAATTTTTGATGATAAATTTTTATATTTTTTTTAATTATAAAAATTTTAAATATTTTTCCATTTAAAAAAAAATTTTTTTTCATTTTTATTTTTTCCATTTTTTACTTATTTTTTTTGGTTAATCTAATTTTGTCCATTTGTTTTATATTATTATTTTTATTAATGAAAATTAACCAAAATTCATTTTATTTTACAAAAATTTTTTTAAATAAAAATTTGAAATAAATTTTTTTCATGATATTTTTTTTTTTTTTTTAATTTTTTTTTTTTGAAAAATTTTTTTTTTATTTGATATTTTTAATTTTTGGAAAAAAAAATAATGTTTCTTTTTTTTGAAATTTCTTTTTGAAAATTTTTATATTTTTGGAAAAATATTTTCACATTTTAAAAATTTTTTCTTTCCAAATAAGCAAAAAATTTTATTTTTTTCTTCATATTAAAATTTAATGTAAAAAATTTTTTCCTTTTTTTTTAAATATGAAATAATAAATTTTTTTTTTTTTTTTCATTACATCATATTTATATATTTTTTTTTGGAAAAATTCTTTTTAAAAATAAATGAAAAAAAAAAGAAAATGTTTATTCCAAAACCAAAACTTTTTTGATAATCAATTGTTTTGAAAAAAATTTGGAATTTCATTTAATATTTTTTTTTTTTCTATTTATTTTTTTTTTTTTTTTTAGTATTGAAAATACATTTTTTTTTTTCTTTCATATTTTAATTTTAATGTATTATTTTTCATTTTCAGTTTTGTCTTTTTTTAAATACTTTTAAATTCAAATTTTTAAATTTTAGAATTTAATTTGTATTTTTTAATTAAATTTTTTTGTTTTTTAAAATTAAAAACAACATTTTTTCAACAAAAATAAATGGTTTTTCTTTTATCATTTAAAAAATTATCCATTTTTTGATTGGTTTTCTCAGTGTGATTTTTGTTTTCCTCCATATTATTCCATCTAAAAAATATTTTGAGAAATTTCTATCTTCAAAAAATCAAACGACAAATTTTTTTTTTTGATAAAGAAAAAAAATCTAACAAGATTCTCTATCTTCACAAATTTTTATTTCCATTTATTTTTTTCATAATTTTTTTTAAATATTTATTCTCAAATTTTAAAATTTTGCTGTAAAATTTAAGTTATATGTAATTTTCTTTTCATTCTGTTACCTTATAGTCAACATTGTTTTATGAAATGGTTTTATTCTTTTTATATTTTATTTTAATTCATTTTTAATTTTTATAAAGATTAAATATTTTATTTTCTAATTTTTCTTATTTAAGATTAATTTTTTCAAATATATTATAAATCTGGAAATCTATTTTTTAAATAAATAATTTTATAAATAATTTTTTATATATTATTAAATCATCTTTTTTTTAATATGAAATTTTGTTTATTTTTTTTAGTTTTCAAAAATATTTTTTTTTTTTTCTATTCATCAATTTTAGATTTATAAAAACTTTTGATTCTTTTGTTAATTTATCATTTCTTTTAAAATTGAATCAAAAAAATTTTTATAAATTTTTTTAGGAACATTTTTATCATTTGATTCATTTTTTTCAATTCTATTTTGAAAATTTTTTATATTTTTCCATATATTTATTTATATTTTTTGTTTGTAAAAAATTTTTTTTTTTCCACAGATAAATTTTTTATGTTATGATTTTAAACATTAAAAATTTTTAAATCTTCTGTGGATAAATATAAAGAAATATATAATTTCCATTTCCTCATTATTAAATTTCAATTAGTCATCTATATATAGCTTTTTTTACAATTAAAATAAAATTTTTTAAGAATCTAAATCCATTAAAAAAACTTTAATATAATCAATTTTGCTGATTTATTAATATAAATAAAGTTTAAATTAAAAGTATTTTTCTGTTTCAATTTTATATAAAAATTATTATATAAATATTTTTAAAATGAATATTTTTTATTTTAAATAATTTAAATATTTAAAGTTTAAAAATTAATTTGATATTTTTAACATCAATCTAAAAATAATCTTAAAAAAATTTAGATAAATAAATTCATTAAAATCCTTTTTCATTTTTAACAATCATTTTTAAAATTAATATTAAAAATATATGTTATATAGGAATAAAAAAAAGTCGCTGCCGACACTTGAGTTTGAACATAGATCGCCATTGAGCAAACACAGGCGATCCCATTATTGAATTAAGTAGACCACGTGACCATAGAGGAAACGCATATATAGGAAATCGCGTGACGTCTAATTGATCGCTATTTCTATTCTATCCTCTATTACTATTCGGATCGCTATTTCTATTCTATCCTCTATTACTATTCGGATCGCTATTACTATTCTATTCACTATACTATTTCTCTATTCAGATCACTATACGTGGTTACTATTCGAGCGAGTATTATCGAGCAAGTACTATTAGTGCGAGTGTTATTCGAAGGCGTCTGACACCAGTATTGTTCAACGGCGTTACTATAGTTGTATCTGCGATTACAAAGTCTCTACTACAACGAGCATTACGAAAGTGACAACGAGTATTCGTTGACATTACAAAAATGGCACTAAATAAAACATCAAAAAAATTCAATTTTTTGGAAACTATCGAAATTCAGAATTCTTAGAGAAAAAATCATTAACCATTCTTTGAAAAATATATTATAAAAAAATTTAAATAATTCAAATTTGAATAAAATCTTATTCAAATAAAATGAATAGTATGAGTCATTTTGACATAATGATAATTTCATTAATATCAAATATATAATTAAAATCGGAAATCTCATTATTTTTATAAAATTTTTATATATATATATATTATATTTATTTTTACTTTATATATTCATAAATATATATGAACACATTAAATGAGTCATTAACGATTTTAACAATTATATTGATCCACATTCAAAGAGGTTCAAATATGACTTTATGTCTTTTATCTTTCGGATTTCACTAAACTATATTTAATTCAATTTAAAAACATTAAATTTTAAAAATTCAAATATTTTACAAATAAATTTATTATTATTTACTAACAGTTCTTTCCTATTTTTTTTTTTAAATATTTATTCAAAAACACATTCAACTGTCACATTTCCCAAAACTATATTATATATAAGAATATTTTTTATATTCATAAATATATATATATTTTTTAAATTTAAATTTATTTAGTTGATGTTATTTTCAGGATATTTTAATTGGATATTTTCTCAAACCTTTTAAAATGATATAAAAAAAAACGAATTTAAAAAAAAAAAATGTTTAGTCTTGCAAGATAATACCCTTTTCACAAATTTTCAATAATATTTATATATAAATAAATATATATATATTTATTTATAAAAACTTTAGTTAACTGAAACTTCTAGTTTTAATGGGATTGTGGAGAAAAATTAAAATATTTTTGTATATAAAACCTCTGAAATTTGTTTTAGGCTCTATATTTCTTTTCAAAATCACAAAATATAAATTGTATATTTCCCCGCCAAGACGCATAAATATTATTTAAATTTAATTTTTTACTTATAATATTGATAAAGAAGTAATATTTTTTTTAAAAAATGTATCATTTTTAAATTTTTTTTTTTATTCCATAATATAATTTTTATGTCATAATGCGAATTGAGTTCCATTAAATTTTCCCCATCCCGATTTCAAATAGTCTATTTTGCATATATAATAAATATACGATCAAATCTAATTTTTCCTGCGGTTAAATTTTTATTTAAAACTATTCTAAATCAATTTTGAAAAATTGCTATTAAACATTTTTATTTATTCATTCTTATGTACTAGGATCTTATCGTTTCCACAATCACATTTTTTTAAGACACAAAAATATATCAATTATATATAGTATATTATGTATATATAATATATTATATATTGACTCTTTGATTGTGTTAATAACTAAAATCTATATATAAAATGTATATAATTCATACCATTTTTAAAGACTTTATATTTTGATTTATATATTAAGATAATATATTTCCTATAGGTATATCTGATACATATATATTTCCTCATACCTATTTTAAATATATCTTTCATATATGAAAATGAAATATACAATTCCTTTCAAATTCTTATACATTGACAAATTTGTTACAGGTTTAATGTTCAGTGAACCGACATCTATATATACATTTTTCATATCTCATTCTTTATAAATAAAATTTATCTTAACTATTACGAATTTTAAAGAACAAATTCCTAATGTAAAAATCATAAGATATATTGAAGGACTTGTAATCTAAATGAATGGATTTGTTCTGTTTTTTCATTAATTGGCTCCTTATGAATTTTTGAACTCTTCTTTAAGAAAATATTTAAGATTATCTTTTTTATTTACAATTTATTTATTAAAATACATAAAAAACTAAACATTTCAAAGCATCAATCTGTTTATGCTGACGTATTTCTTTTTTAAAAGCCCTCGCTAAAATTTCTTACAAACATGACTAATCAGTAGTCATCATATGTTGAAAAAATTTTAATTAGCGGACTTGTTTCTAGCATTCATTTTTTGAATTTCTATCAAAATTTAATGAGATTTTAGATTCTATCCACAAGAGAGGAAACTTATAAATTTTTTTTTTATAATTTGAGTTCTATTTAATATGGCGTGTTCATTATGTCAATTTATCATCCTTCTGTGTCAACTTTCATATTTAATTCAAATCTTTTTTAATTTTTCTGGGTTTGATAGACAATATGCTAATTTTCAATCTCACTAAAAATTAAAGTATTTTTCTTATTATTTTTTTTAATTTCCACTTTTTGGATTTCTTTTTTTAAATAAATTTACTTGCCATGGAAATTAATTAATAATTTTTAATTTTTGGATTTATTTTTCTAAAAAAATTTATAGAAATTTTATTTTTGGCTGTAAATTTGGATTTTTTAAAATTTCATTTTTCAAATGATAATATTGGAATTAAAAACAAAAAATCTTCTTTGGATTTCCTTCCTCCTTCTTTTCAGAATATTTTTCCGCTTTTCTCCTTTTTTCTAATAAACTTTTATGGTGCAGTAAATATATTAAAATTTAAAAATTTTTTAAATAAAAAACAATCCGAAATCTTTCTTTCATTCTTCCTTTCGTAGTTCAAATTGTTTCCTCCTCCTTTTGCAAAAAAATAAAAAAATTATCCTTTTATCATCTAAAATTTCATTTCAATGTTTTCTTTTTCAATAATCATTCAAATTTTTAAATCTAAAAAAAAAAAAAACATTGTTTTAAAAATTTCTTTCAATATATCTTTCTTCAATCTTTTTTTGTTTAAAAGAAATTAATCCCCAATAATTGAAGAAATCTAAAGACGGACAAAACATATTCTTTATTTTTTGAAGATCCATTAAAAATAAAATCCCCCAAAAATTTTTCTTTCTTTTTTATTTTTGTATTTTTAATGTAAATCCTTCAGGTGATTTTTCTTATTCGAGACATTATAAAAATCTTTTTTTAATGTTTGTAAAATAAAAATATCCTCCTTTCAAAAACATCAATATATGTATAAAATTCCCATAAGTGAAAACCACCAAATAATTTATATTAAGACTTTCATTTTATGTATACTTAATTGCAATATTTCTGTTTTGTTTTTTTTTTCTGGTAACGATTAAATGTATAAATTTGTACAAAAGAGAAATTTCGTAGATTTACATTAAATCATTCACTATTTCTGTTGATTTCCATTTAAAACAAATATTAATTTTTGCCTCTAAAATATAATGATTCATAATTCGGAACTTTCGGTGGCATTTTCATCTTCTTGGAATCTAAAGATAAATTTAAATAGCTAGTTCTAGTTCCATATTTCATTGTCTCAATGGAATTTTTTCGTTTAATTTATTATCTCCTTTTAAAAATATCTTTTATTTCTATTCTTTAAAATTGATCTCAACCAAGGTCCTGTCTCCTGATTATCTATCCCTTTACCCACTTTTTTTATGACTGAAATTTTAGCCAAATCCTGGGTTTAGTTATTCCAAAAAATCACCTCTTCAGATTTTCTTTTTAGTTTTTTTCTATTTAATATTTCAATACCGACACCGTACGATCAAAAAATATATAAATATTTATATATTCAATTGAAATTAATTTTTATATTTAAAAATCCTATCGTAAAACACCCTTATGCTTTTCCACGAAAACAAAGTTTAATTTGGATTCGAAATTTTTCTGACATTGATTAAATATCAATTTATATAAATAAATTTGGTTTCTTATATGTTTGTGTTTTTTGGCTGTATACATATATATATATATATATATTTTATGAAAATATATATATAAATATAAATATATAATTTTCTTTCTGTTAAAAGAAGAATTAAGTATTTTATTTTTTCTTGGTTTATTGAAGAAATTTCTTTAAATCATTAAATGTAGTAGTCATTTAACAGAAAGTATTAAAAATTGAATGATATAAATAAGGGTCTATATTTAAACTCAATTAGAATAAAATATATTATTAAACTCATATATAATATATATAGTTATAAAATATTAAATAACATATTTACACTATACATATATATATATATATATAAGATATATATATATATATATATATATATATATATATATATATACATATATG
>CAHIKZ030002318.1:327500-346912 GCA_903632075.3 Acanthosepion pharaonis | reverse complement strand
GGCCTTTTCACAAAGTTCAAGTTTGAAAAGACACATGCATACACACACAGGTGAGAAACCATATTCATGTGAAGTGTGTAGTTTAACATTTTCAGTGAAATCAAATTTAAAAAAGCACATGCAAACACATTCTGATGAGAAACCATATTCATGTGAAGTTTGTGGCTCAGCATTTTCACAGAGTTCAACTTTTAAAACTCATATGCGGACACACACTGGAGAAAAACCATACTCATGTGAAGTGTGTAGATCAGCATTTTCCCAGAGTGCACATTTAAAAACTCATATGCAAACACACACTGGAGAAAAAACGTATCTATGTAAAATATGTAAATCAGTATTTTCACATTTTTCAAGTTTAAAAAGACACATGCGAAAACATCATGGACAGGAAGCATATTCTTGTGACATCTGTGGAACAGCATTTTCACGAAATTCAGATTTAAAAACTCACCTGCAATCACATACTGCTGAGAATCCATATTTGTGTGAATTATGTGAAGTTGCATTTTCATCTTTTACGTATTTAGAAAAACATATGCAAGTACATGTTTCAGAGGAGTAGTTATCTTCTGCAGTATGCCATTTAATAATTTCTCCATCTTCAGAAACTGACTACTGAAAACCCACTGAATAGAATGTTTATTTATGTAAAGCGTGTTTCTCATTATTTTCAAGGAATTTGCACATAGAATGTTACATGAAAAAAATGCGTTAAAAAACAATTATGTGAAAGGTTTAATTTCTATTTGAATTTCTGCAATCAGGAATTGACAAACTTTGTGCCTGCAAAAAGCCAGGATATCCAAAAGGACAAATTTCCAATGACACTGTTATTATTTTAACTACCTTCACTCCTCGGCAATGTTTATTGGTTTAAAAAGTGATGATTACAATTGTAACAAAACTTAGATGTATGATGAAAGTGAATGTTATACATTATTTTTTGGATCCTTAGAATTTACAAACAAAATCACTAAACACTATTAAATGTTTATTTGATAATTTTATATTTAAAACATTCTAAAACATAATACAATTAAAACTAATGCAATGCAATTTTTATCATTTACCAATTTATAAAGAAATAAATATGAAGACAATTTTTCATTCATAAATTTATAAACATTTACTAACTTATCAAATATGTGAACCAACTATAAAGAAATCTTTACCATTTTATAAAGTTTGAATTGATTGGCAATTAGCTGATGTTTTGTCAATAATTACAATAAATAAGAAATAGAGTAAATAAACATTCTAATAAATAAATAGTGCTCATTATTTTTGTTGCAAGTTTTCAACAATGAAGAAATATGTAAATTCACTTTCATCACATATTTAGGTTTTATTACAATTTTAATCATCACTTTTTAAAACAATAAATATTGCCAAGGAGAGAAAATAGTTAAAATAATAGCAGTGTTAAAGGAAAAACCACCTTTTGACACACTATTTTTTGAGGGCACAAAGCTCCATGTTTGCCAAGGAGTTATCATTATTTACATTATGGTCAGGCATTTGTCCTCGTCTTTGTTGTTGCTATCCTAACCATTTGGCTGTTGTGCCTTCTTCAGGTACTTGTTGATTCAGAAAACCTTAAGAGAATTTGGGGTTTAACCCTTTATTTAATCTACAGGTATTGATTGTTCTCATTCATGTCTAGGAATATCTCATCTTGTTCTCATTATGTAGTCCTGGGTATGACTATAGCTACATCTGGAATCAAAACCACTGATCGGGCAATTGGAAGTTTTGAGGAGTGAGGAACCACTTCTTAATTGCTGTTGTTCCCAGGTTTACCCTGACCCCCATTAACACCTGTTAGAATCCCAGCTATAGGCAAATAGTGAACCTTCAAACAAAAACAAAATACTATGAAAGTATAAAAATACACATATATATATATATAATACAATTACAAACAATACATATTAATATGAAAAAGTGCCAACTACTTATTTATCGTAAAATTACCTACTATTCAATTTTAAAGCAAAACAACCATCAATACATTTTATAGCAAAATGATCAACAATACATGTTATCTATAGTTGAGGACATATAGTTGCATTCAAAATATATTTAGTTGAAGCCATAAAATTGTGTTCAAAATATTTAAATTAAATTTCAGCATTGTATATTTATTTATAGGGAGTTGATATGCTGATGAACAAACAAATCAATCAACCTTACTAAGTAGTGCTCAGTTATTGCTTGCCCTGTTTCCACTGAGTCTGTGCTACCAATTCTAGGTTTTGAACTCTATAATTGGGGCATGCTCCAAATTCATGAATGATTAATTTAATCTATTTTTATGTATGACAATTGAACGAATACAATCTATCTCTGTGAGTTAAAAGATTCAGTTTGAAATTTCTTGAAGGTTACCCAGACTGACAAGTATCTGATGAAGGATAGTAAGCACATTGGTCAAAACATTGTGTTAATAACAAAGATGATGAAAACAGTGGAAAACACTGAAAAGTTTATCTGTCCATATTCCTGAGATGAGGTATTGTAATTATTTACATTGTTCAGACTGTTGTCTTTATCTTTATTAAATAACATGACGTTTCGGCCATTGTGCATTCTGGTCTTCTTCAGATATGTCTAGTTAATTTCTGAGATGATAAATGAAAAATAATTTACATTGTTCATAAAAGATATTTATCTTTTATTGTAATTATCCATTGAAATATAATTGCACTATCTGGCCTTCTCAGAATAGAATCTACTTTTTGGATGAAAATAAAATATATCAGTTAAAATAATTCCAACCACCTGAAGAAAACCGGAGTAATACTGGCCGAAACGTTGTGAATAAAGGCAATAAAGTTGAGGAACAAATAATAAACAATGTAAATAAGTTTAATTCATATTTTTCTTTTAAGTATTCAACTTCTCAAATAGGCATACAAATGAATTATTCAAATTTTTGCACCAATTTCTGAATAGATTTCATCATAATAATAGATTTCATAAGATTCAACATATTCAGGGAAATCGAGGATTGATTGGTTTTTATGGTATATCAACACTTTGCTGTTTATTTAAACACGCAAAATATTTTTAGAGTTAAAGAAATTTTTGAATATAATAGTAATTTACTCGTACAAGTCCTACTAATTAACCCATATATGTCTGAGAAGAGGTGATTTATACTTTTCCCAAGATATTTGTATATGTGAATATAACAAACCTGTTAATAATTGAACTCAAATTCACTGATTTTAATTTGATCTGTTACCTATTACAAATTTGAAATATCCAAGCTTCTCAAAATTGGTATTCCTAAGGGTCAATTTTTTTACTGACCAGGCTTTGATGTTTTTTAACTTCACTGATTATTGAGAACAAACAAATAATCACTCAGTGTACAAAGGAACGAAGCAGTGTTAAACGGATGTGAAAACATTTATGTGTTTGGTAATTAAAAAGGTGGTTTAATTATTCATTATCAAAAATGATAGCAAAGATATGGGTTTTTAAAATTGTCTCCTTGTTAATGAATATTTTAAACCTTTCTTTTCACCATGTGCGGGTGTCATTGTTTCAGGTTAGAATATATGCAGAATGGCATGAGTATAAAATATCAGTGCTAATCAGGGCCAATCCTCCTCTGAGCCAGTGGAACTCTGCAGGCCTGATTAGGGGCCCCCCGGGCAATGCTTTGTGATCCTTGCTATCTTATTGACATTTTTTTTCCTACCTACATTTATATACATAACAAATTAAACTTAGCAAAACTGACTATTAATGGATGAAAAGTTTTAATGGATGAAAATTTTTAATGGATGAAAAGTTTTAATGGATGAAAAGTTTTAATGGATGAAAAGTTTTCACAGGTTTTGATGTCATTATTGTGTCTCTGTTTTGCTCATTCTCATTATTGGGAAAAAAAAAAACAATATATAAAATTCTCTCTTTTTTTTATCCATAGTATTGAATGTTTTATAATTCTTCAATTTTTTAAGAAGAAACATCTCAAGTTGATGTTAAAAAATGCCGCTTGTTGATTTATTTAAGATAGAATGATATATTATGACATGTTTTTATTTATTTTCAATTTTTCTTGTTGAATTGTTCAGCTTTAAATTGACTCCATTTATTAAAAATCTTCAGTCTGAAGAGATGAATATTTGTATATTCATGAAATAAATTATAACTGAATGTATTTTTAAGGATTGTCTGTACTAATTATTATATTGCTCTGTTATTTACATTGAGCTCTCTTTGGATTAATGTCCTCCTTGGAATTATCCCTACGTATTTTAAACTGAAATTATATATATATATATATATATATATATATATAATGAAAAGAAAAAATATATGGATTAAAAAAAAAAAATCCAAATATGAAATTTCTTGATGCTGTTTTAATCCGATTATATTATATTGACATTTTATTTTATGAATATTGTTTGTTTTTCTGTAAATTTTTCTTTTCATGGTCTATTATATCCAAAAAGAAGCAAATATTGACATTATATAATATATATAAAATATATGTATATATATATATATATATGTATATATTATATATGTTATATATATATTATATATATATTATATATATATACATTTATATAAATATATGATATATATATATATATACATGGCAAATATATATATATGTGTATATATATATATATATATATATATGAATATATATATATATATATATATATATATATATATATATAATAGATAATAGTATTAAAAGAAAAGCAAATAGAAAGTTCAGATAGTAAAAGTTAGGGATAATAAAATTTGGCTTCAAGACAAGAAAGAACAAAAAAAATGGATATGAGAAAAAATTTATTATTTTTATTGGTTAGAAAGAAATCCCAGCATGCATAAATTTTATGTAATGGTTAAACGAAGACTACAGCTTTGTTGTCAACCATCTTATAAAAACGGAAAACATGGAATGTCTTTAATTATGCCCCCCCAATTCCAACTATATTCTCTCTGGAATTTTTCCTCTTTGTTGCACGAATTATTTGTGTCCTGTTATCTTTCTTTTTTTATTTATTTTTATTACTAAAACAGCAGTCTGCGTTTGTTTCTTTATTGCATTTTTGTTTGATATAGGAGGACCACTTCATCAGGGGCCACTTGCCATCAGGTAAGCTGACACCCTGGCCAGTCTGCCACTGGGAACAAGCAATCAAAACCAAGAAACATGGTGAGCATAAAGTAGTAGGAATGGTCTGTAACAAGACCTGTGTGTAACACTCAGGGCCGGCTCAACGTACTGGCAACTCAGGCAGTTGCCTAGGGTTCCATCAAGGCCGAGGGTGCTATCATGCTGACATGTTTGGGATCTTCCAAGTAAAAAGGAAAAAAATGTGAAAATAATAAATAAATGCCCAAAAAAAAAACAATTTGGTTTATGGAGCAGAAATTTTTGAGAATTTGATTGAATAAAATTCTGTTATACTCAACACTGATTTAACACCATAACAGAAAATGATTGAGTCATATGGGATTCTATAATTTCAGTTTTTTCAATCTTTGAAAATCTTTTAAAATTATATTTGTAAGGATGCCGAAGTTTAGCTTTTTCAGGGTGCCAGCAGCTCTAGGGCTGGCCCTAGTCACATTTGTCAAAACAGACTCCAGTTACACTAGTATGTATCTACTTTTTTTGACAGAACGTGCTCAACGCCATGACAGAATTACTAACCAAACCTGCATTATCTATAGCCTCATGTAGTTTATTGCATTATATATTATCTATATATATTGATCTATATTCTCATGTAGTTTATACATTATCTATATCCGCACTAATACCATTATTAGAAGTTTGTTTTTTCATTAAGATATTGTACATTTTTTTGGATATTAACTTATGAGAAGAGACATTTTTAGTTTCAAGATGCATTTATCTATTTATAGCCTCATATAACTTTCCTTTACATTATCTATAGCCTCATGCAGTTTACTTTCACATTATCTATAGCCTCATGTAGTTTAATTATCTATAAATTCATAACATTTTAAACTGAAGTTAGAATTCTGCAATCATCTATTTTTGTATATAACACCATTTATATATGAACTTTTTTTGCTCTTTTTACTGTTGTTGCTTTAATTTTTTTTAAATTGCATATTGTTTCTTTCGTATTATTTTTTGCTCTGTTCTTTTCTTTTGTCACTGTTTATTACATACTTTGTCAATTCTTTTTGCTGGTCATTTCTACCAATTACATTTAACTATGGTCAATTACTCTTTATAGTGGGGGGTCGGCAATCCCTGGCCCCCTGGGTCACATCCGGTTTACAAAGGATTTTTGTCCGGCCCACCAACTTAATCATAGTAAGGAATTTGCATTTTTTGTTGATTGTCTTAGTTGTCATCCTGTTATTCTTCCAGTAAAATAAGGAACCTTGTTTAAATAATATAACATTAACTTCATTTTTTTCTTTGTTAAACTTCCAGATAAAGTCAGCCTTTTAGACAGAGTGATCTGAGGTCGAGACAATATATTTACATTTGATATCATGGCCCTTCTTTGAGACTCTGCATAGCTTTCTGGTCTACTCTCTCTAAAAGGTTGTTGACCCCTGCTTTACAGCAACAGATGTCAGTGTTTTAATAACAATGTTATCTAGCCAAGGTGGAATGTCTGTTATTAATACTGGCACTTTTGCTTATTGATGGCTTCAAACAAGTGTGCATTACATGCTGTACAAGTAAATGGGATGTAACTTAATGAAATATTTCCTTTTGTTGGTTAGTAATCACTCAGGTCAGTCACTGGTGGCTCTATTCTTTTATCTTTTTAAGTACCTTTAGTATTTTACATATTACTGATACTTGGGATCCATATATCCAAGGTACATAAGGAAAACCTCAGGTAGTTGTCATCTCCAAGATAGTGTCCCATCAGTCTGGCTATAACAATCATTCTCTGATTAAATGGTGTTAAATCTTGTTTGTGTCCCATGGTTGCCACAGATACACTACCTCTTCATACATGGTATGAACTAAAACAGATTAGTAAACATAGCTTTAATTTGCCATGTGGCCACAATTGTACGATAATGACTTTTTTTTTAGCTTGTGGAATAAAATTGTTCTAGGACTTGTGGGTTATCTCACTTGGTTTCACCAAAAACGCCCATTAGGTGGCACTATTTACAGCTACAAAAAAGACAAATTTTTTGTTTTCATATGGGAAAATAGTTCCAGGTGTTAGTCCCACTTGGACACATCTTTCTTGATCCACTGAACAAAATGTTTTGCACACATTCTGCCATACACAAACATGTCTATCACACATGCATATCATTTTCACAAAAAAAGCACATTCTTATACTATAGTTTTTGATATCTTATGCTTACTTTCAATTGTGTACATATGTAATTACTTTTGTTAATAACAAGTATTTAATTTTTTTTTTTAATTGGTATTAACTGAAAAAGGAAGTACAAAAACTAAAACATAAGGGAACAAAAAGTTCAGTGGAATTTGGAACAGAAACATTAATAAAATTTTTCCAGAGAAAAATCTATCCAATCAAGAGAAAGTAGATAGTGATTGACATTGCATTTGAATTTTTGCAGATTAAAGTTGACTGGAAAAGCATGGAGCTGGAAGGGAGTTCCACAAGCGAGAAGTGTGGGAAAAAGAAACTGTTAGCAGAGAACTTAACAGCAATATCTAGCCAACTCAACTACAAATTGATGAGATCTTGATGCCAGCCTAGAACTGTGCTTAAATTCATAGTCATATGGTACCATACCGAAGAGCTCATCCAAACAATTACTGATGGTTTTAAATTTCATGTTTGTGTTTTTTTTTTAAAAACCCAAAACCTGAATACATGAGTCTGCCAAATATTGTTTATGGGACAAATATTGCAGGAGTCATAAAATATTCACTGAAAAATGTCCACTCATCACAACTAAAGACTTGATACCTGCAACAGGGTATATATTCTGCCTCCTGGATGAAAATCACACAAAAAAAAAAAAATTGTATCATTACTTTATGCTTAAATTTTGACTTAAAATTATGCATCTCTTATTTAATTATGCATTTATTTTAGATAATGAAAAAAAATATTTATGCAAAATTCAACAAAGTGGATTTTTTTTACAAAATTCATCAAATAATCAAATGTGCTTTCAATTTCAAAAATTTTTGCCTTAATTATCTCCCTTGAATAACACACATCCCAAACAAAACAGGAAGAATTATTACATTTTTTTTGATTAATGCAAATGCTTGTTGATTTTCTTTATTACATTTCTCCAGGGAAGACAAATTTGGCAAAACATTTAAGTTGAACGTTCCTTTACTTTCTCTGTTTAGAAGAAAATATTAATTTGCAGGAGATAAATTCAATTATTTTGCTTTTAAAACATAATGTCATCCTGGGATGATGATAAACCATATTGGCAGCAAGGTCTTAAACGGAAAGAATAAGAAGGTTTTTTATAGCATGGAACAATAAAGAACAGCTTGTTGTTTTTACGTCCACCCTGAGACCCTATTTTAGGGTTAAAACTTATTCAGGAAAAGTGTGAACCCATAAAAAGAATCAACAGTACATTTTTTATGATAAGATGACCAATAATACATTTTTATAGAAAAAACACAGTGCCAACATGAAAAATATTTTTTTACATTTCTATAGTAAAATTACCAACAATACATTTGTTGTAGAGTAGTTTTCAGAGTGGAGGCTTGTATTTCAATAAGTTGTCCTAAACGTACAAAACATTAGGAACTTGAAATAAGAGTTAATGACGCAGCAATCTAGTTGTGATGGTTGGTACTTCAATGTCCGATATCGACTGACTTGCTCAACACCACTGAGCCCAACTGGCAACCGCTACTACTACTACTACTACTACTATTTATTATGTGTGGGGGAGTCTATTACAATAGAATAGGTACTATAACAACATTTTATGTTCCACAAACTATAAATCTAAAAAACATAGTTACCCTGAAATTATAAAATTATGTACAAAATATTTAGATTTTGGAATAAATAACCTATAGAGTTTGATATGCTAAATTAAATTATGTGAGTCTTCATAATTTTATGAATAATTTTCAAGCAGTATCTGAATAACTGATGGAACAAATAAATTAATTTTTGAATTTTATTTTATTTCATTTTAATTTTTATTTATTTTGTCTCGTAAATTATCCAGAATCAACATGATTTATACCATAAACCATGCTGAAAAAGGTATAAAAAATTTATTTTTTATAAGTTAGTCTTTAGTGAATAAATAAATGTTTAATCATCTAAGTTGTTTTTTTGTACACGTTCTTTTGAGAGAAGTGTATTCTTAAGAAAGTCAGACAGTTTGTGGAAAAAAAAACTGTTACATGTTGTAATGACAAAAGTACACAGGTGGAGGCTTTAAGAATGCTTTATTCAACATAGAATACAGCATTCATGTATAGTGTCCTTTTATACTCACACCAAACAGAAATAGCTGTCTCAGAGAGGTGAGTAACAAAACAAGGGGAGACCACTCTTGATTATTCATATCACATATGTATATATCTTTTAGATTTAATGATTAAATCCAAAATTTTATGTGATTTGTTATGGATTCATTTTGAATTTATGGAAAAATATGTTTTCATATTAATAGGAATAATCAAGAGTAGTCTCCCCTTGTTTTATTACTCTCCTCACTGAGAGAGATATTTCTGTTTACTGGGACTATAAAAGGACACTATATGCAAACCTTGTATTCACAGTTGAATAAAGCTTTCTTAAAGCCTACATCTACACCTACATACTTTTGTCATTGCACATCATATTTATCAGAAATGAGAAACATGGTCTCGAAAAAAAGTGTGAAAAGAAGAATGAGAATGGAGTTTTGATGCTAACTTTTTGACTAAAAGAACTTCAGTTAACAGATAACTCCAAAAAGCATTGGGCCAACATGGTGAATGCCTTTAGACATCAAGCAGAAAGCTTTACATCATGAAGGCATTCAGCAGAGAAGGCAGCTGCAAAGAGCCGAAGGATATTTCTGAATAAAAAAAAGGAAGATATTTCAAAATCTTACTTATTATAAAACACAGATTGTGTGTGTGTGTCTGTACGTTTATATATTGATCAATTTCCTACATTTTTCAACTGATTTCAACAAAACTTCACAAGACTACAAAAAATTACCTTGTGGTGGTTCTGACAGCGCCAAAAATTGGAAAAACACAATTGTTTTTGCATGAAATCAATTTGAAAACACGATTAAGAGGCCTCACGAGAATGAAAGAAGGGCCAACTCATATCGAGTTATACTTATTATAAAACCCAGGTTGTTTGTGTGTGTGTGTGTGTGTGTGTTCATTTATATATGGGATCGATTTTCCTATATTTTTCAAAACGATTTCAACAAAAACTTCACTTTTTTTTTTGGGGGTAGTGTTTCTTATTGTCTTGCACACTTTTTTTTTTTTATTTTTACATTCAGAATGCTTTAAAAATTCCATTTACAAGACAAATTGTTTATAATAAAATTCTATTCAATCGGTAGACTCATAACGATTGAAAACAATTTTTTTTTGTTTGGGTTTGACCAATTTAAAAAAAAAAAAAAAAAAAAAAAAAAACTTTAAGACATGCGTGTCCGTCAACCTTAAACAATAATCTTTGTCAATTTTATTTTTCAGTCTTTATGATGGTCGATACTTGATCTATCTCTTACTGTTACATCCCCGGGCAACGCCGGGCTCTACTGCTATTATATATCCCAAATTTGCTCATGGGATAAAAGTAACTTTTTTTTCATTTAATCAGAAAGTGATTACACCTTTGTTTTACTATTTTCCAGAATGTTGCTTTTTCTATTTTTGATTTTTTTTTTCAAAATTGTAACCTTTTTGTCATCTTAGAAATCGTAATCCCTTTTTACATTTTCGTAATTGTAATCTCTTTTTCTCATATTAGAAATCATTATTCTCCTCAATAGGCGCATCATCCAAAAGAAAATTTGGAGGCAAACTTTGTATTTGTGCTTTTTTTTTTTCTATACTTTAATAAATATTTTTCCTTGAAGATTTTACACAGTGGTCGAGTCTCATTATTTACAAAAATTTCAAAAAAAGGAGTAACTCTTAATAAAACTCTTTTCGCCATTCTATTCCTAATAATTAGGTATTATTTAGTTGCAAATTTGCATTTTGATTTATTTTTTTTTTAAACACGTTTTTTTTACACAATTCACCCTAATAAGGTAGAAGTGCCACTAGCAATAAGGGGTTTCAAGAGGATTGAGAACAAGATTAAAGAGGCCTGTTTGAGGAAAGGATATTCAAGGATGGGGAACAAAAATCAGAGCCGTCAGAAGATGTCAATTGACATTACACTTGAATATTTCTAATTTTAGCTACCAGGAAAGCCAGCAAGAGGAAAAGGAGTTCCACAGATGGGAAATCAAAGACTTGAAGAAGCTGTTTATTGAAAAGGTTACATTTCAGACATTTTCAAGTGAAAAGATGGGACTGAGATGCCAGCCTAGTAGCTCGCTTAAATTTTAGTCTGGGAACCATATGAAAGTAATCATCAGAACAGTTTCTATGAAAAATACTTGTCTAGAAAATACAGAGGGAAGCAGCATTTCTGTGAGAAAGCACAACCTGTAGTTTCTTATGCTGTAATCATTGGTGCTATCACAGTGTTGGAATGTGATCAAAAAAAATAAATGATTTCATCTCTTTCTTTCTGCTTTTTATTTATTTAGACAGAGTTTCCACTCTTTTTTGTTAAAATCCTTTTCTCATTCCAATTGATTTTATAGAGCCTGGTAAAATGTTCCATATTGCAAAACACCAACAAGCCAGCTAATGAAATCAAATTCCCGCATTTAAATCTCCACGTATTTTCGCTTTTGGGGGTTTCAAAATTTGACCGACCAACTCATTACAAATCACATATTATTTTGTTTCTTTTTTTTGTCGAGGAACACTTTGAAGATACAATGCTTCATTCTGTTCTAATGAATTTATTTTTTTAGTTTCAATGGTGTCCATTTTATAATAAACCTCGTTATTCATTTTATTATGCTGTTGGATGTTTTTGGCGGTTATATAAATTCCATTTTGGATCTGAACATTTTAACAAAGGCTACCTCCTTTTTCCACAGTTCTTACTGTTTTTGTAAAATGCTGTACAGTTATTTTTGTTGCATCCGCATGAGTTTATCAAGTATTTTTTCACGGGCTTTTCATCATCTTCATTTGTAGTAGCCATTTTTTTTTAAACAAAATCTGGTTTTGGTTTTTCAATATTTTTTCCCAGTTCTATATTGTTGGGGATGTGCAGAGTTTATTAATTATACTTGAGAGAATCAGAAGGAATTTTGTGTAGGTTGCGTGACTTTCTGCATCCACAAACAAATAAATAAACGAATTTTTAAATACGATTAAGAACAAGACATATTCAATTTTGAAACCAATAAAACATTTATATACAATTCAAAACAATATACAAGTAGGAGATTTGGTATATGTTACTATGGCAAAGTGTGTGATATTTTAGGTTTCAGTATGTCTCTTTAGTATTTGTTTGTTCATTTACAGTCTTTTAGATTTGTGTTGATATTAAAATTGTCGATATTAAGTGTCTTTTTTTGGTAGTAGTTCTTATGGAGTGATCTACCTTTGACTGTAATATTTTTAAATCGTTCGCACATTGATTTTTACTTAATAGGTAGTGAATATAATTCACTTTGGATAAGCAAGGTTTGTGATTTGATGTCCACAGAGTTGGTTGAGTTTAAATTGCAAGTGAGTCAGCGTTGATGTACTTTTGCGCGGTAAAATCGTGATTTCGAGTGACGTGGAGTATGTTGGCAATTTCTCTGTGGATGTTTGTCTCTGACTGCTTTGGTCAGTCGGTGTTTTCTTTTATATGTTTTGAAAGTCCGAAATCGGCTCAAAAAAGTTTTGGCGCAATTTCGTTTTTGCACGTGAAACTTTCAGATTATTGTGTCGTTAACCAATGAGATTTGTTGATTCGCCTAGTACGGTTTTTTATTGGTTGAAGTTTTCCGTACGTAGGCGTAAGATATAGACTGTTCTGTTACTAGGGGATAGGTAGGAAAAAAGACGAGTCTACAATATCATGGAAATATTTTAAATTTTTGATGAAAAAATTATTTTTGACGAGCCTTCAATTTGTTCTGTAGCAGTAGTAAGTATTGCTTTTTCTAAATTTATTTCTGGTTCTTGCAGCATGCGTTGCCACATACTAACATGTCTTTTATTAATCTGTCTGAGATTTGCCCAAATTCACATTTTTGCTTTGTAGCATAATTCTATTAAATAATCATCAAATCTCTGTGCTTCTTTTTGTTTGCATGTGAAGAATTTATTATATAGAGGAATACTAAAAAAAATTATTTTGTCATTTAGCAAACACATATTAAATTTTTCTTTTATTGTTTTATGTTCATCATTTTCAAATAAAAACATTGAAAGATATGTCTCTATTAACTATTCTATACATAATAATAGGATCGAGGTTATTATTTTACCAACTCGGCCTTCATATCCAAATTCTGTAGCTTTGTAGGTCAGTTTGAATTAATCATGCCTTTTTATCATGTTTACATTTATTTTTTCCGCACCTTAAGTTCAATTTTTTGGACGAAGTCTCTTCTATCTCTTTTAAGGTATATATAGCCTGGATTGTGAATTATTCAAATAGTGAGCTCTTTTAACATTTTGTTTTTGCTATTGTCTTAATAAATAAACATGAATAAGAACAATATAAGAACTCAATCTCAAATAAATTCGTCTTAACAGTTTCAGAATCTTTAACAAACCTAACTATGCTTAGCTTACTACTATGTAACAATTTTAGGAGTTGGTATTTTGCCTGTCTTGACCATTTTGTTTAGGATAATGTCTTGAATATTAGTGAGAGGTAATGTTTATGGTGAGTGTTCATTAATATGAATATACAAATAATCAACTACAATAGTTCATGTAAATAATGATAACTATCAGAAATTCAAAAATTTGCTTCATCCATATGAATTTAAGCATACTACTAGATTGGCAATTAGGTTTCAGCATTTTACAGTTGAAATAACTTGATGTAACCATACATTCTATTCTATTATGTTGTAGAGTAGTTTTTCACAGTGGAGGCTTGTTTTCAATAAAAATCCTAAATTAGGTTCGATGTACAAAAATTTTTAACTTGAAATAAGATAGAATGAGAGAAAACTAGTTGTGATGGTTGGTACTTCAATGTCCTACTAATTGACTTAGTCACTAACACCAAGATTTATTCATATTGTAGAAATACTAACTAATTATTAAAAATGAGTCTATTAATAATAGAATAGGTACGTCAAAAATTTGTTATTTCTTATCTTGTTAACTTATTTTTTCTTCTTTATTTTTTCCATGCACTATCTATATTTCAAAATGATTTTAAAAATTTGCATGCAACATCAATTCATTTTACTTGGTTGACACCCATTTCTCTATTGTTCTTTCTCCTCATAAAGTCTTCTCAGTTTCTTTCAGAAAAGAAATCAGTGCCCTTGCATCCTTAGTGGCATTATCACCTTGCTTGAAAAAGATTGAAAAAAAATTTACCAACATGAAAAAATTTATCTTGAAAAATGTAACTAATCAGTCAAAAGGTTAAGCAACATCAAGTCTGTTCAGTACCTAAATGGGTAAACCCAATTAAAATACCAGGTGTTGTATGAATTGATTAAGTTTAATTGATAGAATTCAGAATTGGAAATCAAGAGCTGACCACATTTCAGTTAATAAGGCAATCAATATTCAATTACACGCTGAAAGAGTGCATCCACTTCTTCTTGCGTCCTGGACAAGATGATAAACCACATCCAACAGCCTCTGATCAGGTTTTTAATCATTTGGAACCACCTCTTAATTGCTGGTGTTCCCAAATCCACTCCTCACCTGGGGTGGTAGCAATGAATGGTCCCAACTATGGGAAAATTTAACCCCAAACTGGGGTCAAAATATCTAGTAAATTTTTGAAAAATTATTATTAGCAAACATTATTAGTACTGCACATTTTTGTAAAAAACAAGGTACCAAAGTAATACATTTTTGGAAAAATATTACCAGCAAATATTCTTGTCAGCATTAAATAACCCATTGGGTTGGTAAAAAATTTGTTCCATGTGTCCTCAAGGACATATGGCACATTTGGATAAAGGTAGTTATATAAATCCATATTTTATTGAAACCCAAAGAGTGTGAGTTTAATATAGGTAAAACAGGCAGAAAATTAAAAATTGAAAAATAAATTTTTCCTATCTAAATATAAATTAATAGAGACATTAGACATGGCATGGAACATTCTTAAATAGTCTACGAGTCCAGTGAGCAAAATAAAGGGTTAGTTTGACATTTCAACCACCTTGAAGAAGGATTTCAAGTATAACAGCCAAAACGTTATTATAAATATTTATATAAAGATGAGAACAAAAGTCCGAATAATGAGAATTTTGGCCATTATAAAATTTATGCTATAAAATGAAACAAACCAAACCAAACCACTTCTTCCCATTCCACCAGCTAGGGCTTAGTTAGTAAGACTTGTATCAGTAAATCATTATTATAAAACTTAAAATCTAAAAATATTTTCTGGCTTTAAATAACCTGCAAAAGGGTTGATAAGCCATAAAAAAACAACCAATCTGTTTCTCTTATGTTTTGATATCTGTACAGATTCTCATCCTACTTTAATCAAGATCTATTTCCAATTTGCAAACACATTTCACTAGCACAATGTTGTAAACACCACATGCTGCCAGTACCCCTGTGTTTATTGCACATCCAAATGTTTTCTACACGATGGCAAATATTAAATTGAATAATGACGTCATGCGCACCTTGCTCTACAGATATTTCTGGTTGAAATATTTGGCTTTACAAAATTCTCTTTCATCCTTTTCAACCAACCTGAACATTTCTGACAAAACAAAGCCAGGAGACAGCCCCTGTTAAACCACAGCTATAAAAATGGAATGCCCTGCCGACAAGAGGCAGTTTGGCTTAACACTTTGACCTCATTACCATTAATTTCCAACCCTTGATCATCACCCAATAATGAAGATGCACTTTGTTTTAATTAACCTTATACCTTGTAAACTAACTCATACTGGTGGATCCATTGTTACAATCTGATTTCTCACACATCTTTAAAAGATAAGGAGATAAATTCTTTTCTTTTAAGTCCACTTAATTATCTGAGTTTTGTAGGAATTTTGTCTCCAGTCCATCTTTGAATAAACTTAAATGTCAGTGTTTCCAGGATTTATTTCTCCAGTTCACCTTTGAATTGGGATGCCAAATTTTACAATGATTTTAGAATAATACTACCAGTCCTTTCAAGATTTGACCATCCGTGTGGCTACTATTGCCACGTAAAACTTAACTTTTTACAAAAAGTGATGGAGGGTCACTACAAAATAGCAATTATACATTTAATCAGAGAGAGGCAGAGATATCAGTCAAAGGCACACAACAGCTCATAACTTGAATCAACACTTACAACTGAGACACAGCTGCCCATTATATGAACTGACAAAAGGACTTTTAGTGAGGAAGCAGAAATCAAACTGTTTTAATTTCAAAACTTAAACCAAAACATTCATTGACCAAATCTCTGCATGGACATCTTTGCAATTTATCTCCCAACCAGTATCTTTTAAAAGCAACCTATCGTCACTTTTATGTATTATTTGTTATATATATATAAATCCATGTTATTGTTGAAATCTATAACTACGTTGTTTTTCCTTGATTTCTTCAGTTGGGTTGTCTATGCATATGTTCTTTAATTTATTTGTTGTGTATAAATGGTGCAATGAACGACAGACAACTTTTAGGCCTTCACACAATTTCACACCACACTATATATAAGTATTTTCACTGCAATTAAGTATTTTAAGTTTATTTTTTGGAAAATTTTGCTATTTTAAACGCTGCTGACAAATTTGAATGATTGTTTGTTTAACTTTGAACTTTGTTGCAACCATCAGCTGAATAGATAACATTTTTTTGAAATGTAATAGTTTGAGGTAACATCATCAATATATTAATATTTCTGAGATGAAACTGCTGATTATTTAATTTTAAAATTTAAAAGCTATGATATCTGGTAAAAATGGTTCAATTTCAACATTATTATTTATAATAAAAATAAATTTATTAATAATGTCCTCAACCCACATGGCACAAAATATAAAGGCGTTGGTTAGATCCAGTGACAGACCCAAAGAGTGTGAGTTCAATAGTGGAGAACTTTCAGAGGGAAAATTAGCAGGAGATAACTGATAACTGACATCCATCAAAACATGGCATGTGGAACTAGAACAGTCTACCCCAGTGATTGAAATAAAGGGTTCAGTTCGAAATTCCAACCACCTGAAGAAGGCCGGAGTGTACAACGGCCGAAACGTCATGATAAATATGGCGACAAAGATGAGGACGGTAGTCCAAATAATGTAAATGCTGTAAATAGAATGTCTTGGCCACATACAGGAAGATCAATACAACCATGCATACCTAATTTATAATTTCAAATAGCCCAAGTGAAGTCTTGATTGGTTGTTGTTTACTGGGGCAACTTATATAATGCATGTTCTAAAGCTAGTGGCAAATTTTGTTCTAGGTGCGGGCCGAATATTGATCATATTCGGTCGGGTTACCCATTGAAGTCTGTTGTTTATTTAGACCCGAAACTTCTAGTGACATGGGAGCAACAACACTGATGACACATCTAGATTCGGCACTTGAAGGTGTATTGTAATAATAATAAAAAAAGAAATAAAACACTGGCGTGTGATTCAAATGGGGTTAAAATTAGTTTCTTTTATTTAAAGCCGACATTATCCTATTAGCCTTTTTTGTTGGGTGAATCCTAATCGCAGGCTGGTGAAATAACATCGCTTAAATAAATTGAATTTAACTCTGGTATCTTTTAATTTCCTGCCTAAATTTGCTTAACTTCTCAGTATTTGATATTCTGCAAAGAAAAAAAAAGGCAAGCTTCTCTAAATGAGATATATTTTAGTTATATTTGAAATTTTACATTCCCCACCGCACACACATATAAAGGGTGTTCCAATAACTTGGATTGATTTTAAAAGTGAATTAAGTTTAAGTGTCTAATGATTTTTTTTCTTTTTCTTTTAGATTTGGCAGATATTTGGGTGATATTATTTTTCACACATAATTGCCATGACTTAAATAACATGATCCAATAGAGAAATAAATAAATTTTTACCAATAACACTGATTTATTTACTGCTGACTTTGATCCTTCTTAATGAAACACACTTATCTATCTATCTATCTATCTCTCTCTCTCTCTATATATATATATATGTAAGCAAATATATGGATATAGATCCGACAAATGAAGAAAATATACAGAAAAAACAAACAAAAATCCTAATATGCAATTATGCATGTTATGTTAATTATGTTTTATGAATATGCCCTGAAGATGGTCTATTAGACCGAAACGTCCGACGTTGACATTATATTAACATTAAAACAGCATAATTGCATATTAGAATTTTTGTTTGTTTTTTCCGTATATTTTTCTTCATATATATATATATATATATATATATATATATATATGTATAATCCGTCTTAATGAAACACCCTTTATATTATATAGAATTGTTTTTATCATTTCTTCATTTGTAACTTTTTAGTTTTAAGAAAATATACATTTCTTTTATTTCATTCTGCATTTATGAATAATGATAATTTTCTGTTTCATTTCTTTTTTATTATACAAAAGAAATATTTATAAAAGATTTATAGCTTCTACTAACTGGATTTTAATTTTACTGAGTTATAAGAATAAAATCTGAGAGCTTTCAAATTATATTAATTTTTATTACTCTTTTTTCTTTTTTAAATGCTATGTCCCTTTAGGATGCAGGCATTCATGGCTCTCCACGGTTTCCTTTGCTTTATTTGCAACATTTCATTTCATTTCATTTTTTATATTCCAATTTTGTATAAATTGTAACACAGGGGAATTCTAGCTAATAAAGAATGTAGTGCTTGTTTTAAACGTTGTGTGTCATTAGTGAATCTGACTTAATGTGCAAATAATGAATGATATTTGTTAATTGCTATGTCTTATTTTGGAGAAAGATAATAGAATAATGGTTTCCCATTGCCTTCTTCATGGTTTGGCATTCTAAATTTTTCTTCTCTTTGACTGCCAAATTTTTCTCAAAAGGCAGAAATGTTGTTTTCCCACCCGGGTAGCACTTTGGGGGGGCAACAAAGGTGTTCTGTTGTAGATCTATAAGCCTTTTATAGGCTGTACTAAAATAAAAATGATTTTAATGTCAGGACAGTATTCACAGTTAAAGGATCTTTTCAATT